>JAHKKF010535470.1:0-78543 GCA_019740295.1 Labeo calbasu | reverse complement strand
TTGTCTATACAAATTGCGTATTTTAAAATAGTTTGAATATTTTATTTTATTTTATTTTATTTTATTTTATTTTATTTTATTTTATTTTATTTTATTTTCTATTTTATTTTATTTTATTTTATTTTTTCACTTTATTTAAATAGATTTCTTTACAAAATAGCCTTACCCAGAAATCTGCCTTATAAAGGGTTAAAAGTGCCCATAGTTGAAAAATTCAAAAATTTGCATTACGATGTTAAAGTCACTAAGGTGTTGTTTATGAATGCACACTCACACACAGACACACGCACAAACACTAGAGTCTAATTTGTCTGCGAGTCTGTTCAATAAAGATAACAGCGCTTCTAGCAGCTGAAAATGAATTTGTCTTCCCTTCACACCGGCATCACCAGCCATGTCCACTAATTTGCTCATACATTCCTTCAATAAGCACAATCTCATCCAGTGTCTCAGACAACTCTAAATCTTTATTACATATATATATGTCGCTAAGTAGAAACCGGCCTTATTCGCAGAAACAAATATGAAGCCCATTAGCTTCAGAAACAAGCTTTATAACAGCATTTACCAGAGTAAAATTTGATTGAGAATATATCAGATTTACAGCGGGTCTGTTTGACACAGTCCCTACGTGCGCTGACATTTGAGTATTTCACAGCTAAAGCTCGTACGCACAAAACCCGCACCGGATGATGGATTGCAACGTTCAAAGACGCCTACGAGAGGGGTCATATGACAAAGGATTTGCTCTCTTTGAGCTAATAAGCGCAAGAAAGTATGAGAAATGAAAGCAAATGACTTTGAGGATTTAAAGGAAGGAGGGACGTCCTTAATCACAAACGCTTCCCCTCCCCGTGCCACCGTGGGTCTTTCTTCTTCCTCCTCAGCCTCTTGCTTTCTTCCTCATCCCTCTCTTAATTCCTCTCCCCCTGTGTTCCAGAGACGGAGAGAGGATCTCCCAGGGGGTTTGCACATCTGCTTTGATCAGGGTGTCAGCGTGAGTGTGTCTGTGTGTTTCTCGTCGGCGCGCACGCGTGTGTGCTAAATAAATCATTTACACTATGAGTACCCCGCTAGCTTTCAGGCCTCTCTAAAGACTTACATCATGCAGTGCCACAAGGACATTTTCTGAATCCCGCATCTGCGGGATTGACAATGGTTCGGATGGCCCCCTGTGGCGTTCCTGCTTGCTCTCTGTCATTAAACACTTCCTCTCTGGAGGAACAACCCAGGAATGAACAAATCTGATGTCATATCTATAAACATTGGGTAATTTGAGCTGTCTTTGATACAGAGCGAGTGTGTGTATCCAAGGATCTTGCCGTATTAGGGCCGTCTGGATGCGTTATCTGGAGACATGTAACTGACAGGCAAGTCAGCAACATGGTGCAACACCTTGTGCTCCTGTGCAAACAGACTTTTGGCTTCAGAAACTGCTGTAAATGGACTTTACAGAGTTTGGCTCCAAAATCAATGTTGCTTGGATCACTACAGCAGTGGTTTGTTTAGAAAATGTATGTTTTTTTCTCTCTTGTCAGTCAGCATATGAGCTGTTTGACTCATTAGCATTTCTTATTCTAATTCAATACTTAATAGCCTAAGAAAACAGCTGGGTAAAATACTTTACTGACCGATCCGTTACTGATTCCAAATTACATGACACAAAATTGTAGTTAGTAACATTACACATTTTAGGTAATACAATCACACTACTTTTAGATTATTTTAGACCTAACTTGTTTAACACATTGATTGACGTAGGGTAATCTTGTACCATATTGACAAAAAATACAAAGAGTAATAAAAAATAAGACAACATGAAGTGCATTAAATATTACATTACGTCAAGGTTGTGTTTGTGAAGGAATTGCAGGGGGTTTTATGAGTTCAATGAAAAGCTAATAAAAAAAATGTAATGAAAAAAAAATAATAGGAAAGGAAAGGAAAGGAAAGGAAAGGACGTGACGTGTGGCCAAGTATGGTGAATTTGTGCTCTGCATTTAACCCATCCAAGTGCACACACACAGTAGTGAGCAGTGAACAAACACACACACACACACACACACCCGGAGCAGTGGGCAGCCATATTGCTATCGCTGTGGCACCCAGGGAGCAGTTGGGGGTTTCGGTGCCTTGCTCAAGGGACTCACCTCAGTTGTGGTACTGAAGATGGAGAGAGCGCTGGTTATTCACTCCCACCACCTTCAATCCCTGCCGGACCTGGGACTCGAACCCACAACCTTTCGGTTACAAGCCCGACTCCCTAACCCGCCACCTGACTAATAATTGATCTTTGTGTGAATGTCCACAAAACTGGAAGACTTTCTGTATGTATAAAAGCAGTAGGCTATCTTTTTAGAAAGGAACATTCAAAAGATAGAAAAGAGAAATTAGGGAGAATCAATAAATTAGGAATAATTAATTGCTATTGTGTAAATACACTGACCAAAATTATACACTGCAACACTTTTGTTTTTGCCCCCATTTTTCATGAGCTGAACTCAAAGATCTAAGACTTGTTCTATGTACTCAAAAGGGTTATTTCTCTTAAATAGTGTTCACAAATCTGTCTAAATCTGTGTTAGTGAGCACTTCTTCTTTGCCAAGATAATCCATCCACCTCACAGGTGTGGCATATCAAGATGCTGATTAGACAGCATGATTATTGCACAGGTGTGCCTTAGGCTGATCACAATAAAAGCCCACTCTACAATCACACTTTTATCACACAGCACAATGCCACAGATGTTGCAAGTTTTGAGAGAGCGTGCAATTGGCATGCTGACTGCAGGAATGTCCACCAGAGCTGTTGCCCGTGAATTGAATGTTCATTTCTCTACCATAAGCCGTCTCCAACGGCGTTTCAGAGAATTTGGCAGTACATCCAACCGGCCTCACAACCGCAGACCATGTGTAACCACACCAGCCCAGGACCTCCACATCCAGCATCTTCACCTCCAAGACTGTCTGATATCTGAGAGAAATAGGCCTTTTTTGTACATAGAAAAAGTCTTAGATCTTTGTTCAGCTCATGAAAAATGGCGGCAGAAACAAGTGTTGCGTTTATAATTTTGGTCAGTGTAATATGTATTCATGTAATCCATAAAAAAACTAATTGTAGTCTGATTATGAGTATTTTAAAATGTGATTTAATTTAATTAGAAGTACTTTTGGAATCTGATTATGTAAACCAGATTGCTTGTAATCACTTACTACCCAGCTCGGCCTAAGAAGAAACATTGAAATCCATCGCAAAATCAGCGCACCTTGTTGTCTTGCTTTTGGTTTTCAAGGCTGTCGCTTGAATGCTGTTGGCTTAATATAAACATCAGTGGGTGTAGGCTGTCTCACAGTATGCTTATATCACTTTCTGGCTCCAAAATTTCAGCTGATGCAAATAGTTCAGGTGTAAATAGTCTCCTGTTGTCTCTATTACCAGTTTTAGAACGGTTTTGTTTTATGTACACCACTACTTAAAAGAAAAAAAAAGACAAAATCTTGCTGACCCTAAACTTTTGACCGGTAGTGTATGTGCTTTCATAGGTCACACCAGAGCTAAATTATGCTACATGAGTTTTTCACATGCATACATGATAAAAGGTTGTTTTTGAGATGAATTCTATAAATATTTGTTTAGTTTTTAAATGATGTGTTTATATAGCTAATGAGAATGCTTGAATTTTTCACAAAGATTTTGAAATAAAATATTTTTAATGAATTCCATTAAATTATCTATTAAAAATGGTCTGTTCAAGGTGATTCAATCAGTAGTTTTTCAGTGCCTATCAAATAGGTAAAAAAAAAAAGAACCCTAGTTGAAGAGGCTAAAGTTCACCCCATGAAAAGATCCACTTTCCTCAAAACACTGTAAGATTGTCAAAGAAAAAAAGATGCAGAATGTCTGTAGTGCCTCTAATAATTTTCTATAATTAAAGAATAGAGTTGTTGCCAAGGATGTACAAAATGAGCACACACTGACTTTTCCAATTACATTGGAGATTCATTTATGAAATACGTCCGCACTCTCGAATTGTAGCTCCAAGATGTACAGCGTGCTGTACTAGAAACTAAATAATACCAGAGATTTTATGAAATACCAGAAAGATTATGAAATGCCAAAAGTGCTTAAATTAACAGGAAATTGTTACCCAATTTGCAGAGGTGCTTATTTTAAATAAGTATGCTCTTAAAAGCTAATAACTTAAAAAATACAGTGCTGTCAAAAGTATTTGCAAATAACGACCAAGTTTTTCAAGTGGGAGTAGAGAGTCCTTTTAGCAGTCTTTTTACATGATTATTTTTTTTTATTTTTTGTTAAAAACAAACATCTTTTAGCATTTCTTTTTAATACAAGTTATGTTCTTCCATCAATATTCAGTTAGATGCTTTGGATAACAATGCCTGCTAAATAAATACAATATATATAGAACTTTTTATAGATGCATAAAACTTATTTCTTGCAAATATTGTAATAATAATAATTCTCTCCCTAACACTTATAATTCCAATGATTATTATTTCCTTTCATTGCTAATTATCGTATTTTAACTCATTTGAAACACTTTGTTTTGCTATACTTTACATTTGAATGCATTAAGGGTAACACAGTTAATTAAGCAAATTAGTCTGCTAGAGAGAAATCTTCTCTCCAACTTTGGAAGTTTTTTTGGCAGGCAACAGTATATCATTAAAGCATGAACCTGTGTTAATGAAGAATGTGAGGTAGATATGACTTGTTTTGAATTTCTTTTTTTTCTTCTTCTTTCTGTTTTTCTTTCGCTACAACAGCCCAATGACAAAAATGCCCTTGCGTCTTCTGCCTGGTCTATTGCCAATTCACCCAGGAAAATGCAAAACACATAATTAGTAGCCAAAACAGCATACACTTGACTGTGAAATGTGTGTGTGTGGTTTATGAGGGGCCCTGCGCACCTGTCCATCTCATAGTTAAATTTTTACCTTTAACTCTAGTTCATTGAATATTTATGTCTATGACACTGGAACGTCTCCAAATCGCTTCTAGGTAGATGCTAATGATTTTCTTTCTCTGTCAGGGTAATTTTGAAAACTTATTATGGCCAAATGTGAAATTTGTACATTGGGAATGAATTAAGGGAACATTTTGTGTCTATAAACAGTAAAGCAACCCTTAAAGGAATAGTTCACTCCAAAAATGTAAATTTGTACTGTTTTTTACTGTTCAGTTTCTTGCACAGACCGATTGTTTCACTTATATCTTAATATATATTGTCAGGAGCCACAGGGATAAATTTTATGTTTCCTGTATCTGCTTTTTTGACTCTTAAAGTGACTTGTATTTTCTGAATCACCAAAAAGACCATGGGCTCCAAAAAAGTCATCTTTAGTGTTCTGCTGAAGAAATCATTCTGATTTTTCAGTCTGTACTTCAAAATAGTTTGTGTGACTTGTGCAAAAGATTATTAGCAGTAGCTTATGTTGTGGATTGGTACTATATGGAATGGATATGCTTTTTTCCCTTGCAGATTTACTTTAATTTCCGTAGTTTATTCTCTCTTTCCTTTTTTTGTGGCATACAATATGTATTGTGTTAACAACGGTAATCAGCCTGATATTTATCTGATTTATAATTACGTTTTGGCTCTTCATGAAATGTCAGAATGTAGCAGAACAATTTATCAAATTATGAAGTCCTATAGAGTGCACATGACATAGATAATCACATACAAAGAAAAACACACACATAAGCATCCAAAATGTCTTCTTCCAGGAATGCAATTTGAACGCGCACACAAGAATAAGTAATCATATGTGTGTGTATGCGTGTGGGTGGGTGTATGTCTGTTTACTCATACAAACCCCTGCCAAGTGTCTGTCAGAGGATGTTCTGTTCCCGTCACTGGCTCACACCTGGGTTTGTCAGCACAGATGTATCTGTGTGAGTGTGTGTTTGCCTATGGGTTATGACTGTTTTGCTCCTTTTTTCTCATTTAGCAGTGTCATTCACTGATCAAACAGGGCTTTGATCACTTATTCGAACAGTACAGAAGCTGCAAACTTAAAAAAAACTAAGTACAGGTCATTTAAGATCATACATAATGCAAATAAATAAAACATATAATGCAAATATAATGTAATAATATATATATATATATATATATATATATATATATATATATATATATATATATAAAAAATTTTCCTTTTGTGTAATTTGTGTATCAAACACTGGCAAGCTATTCTGTTTTTGAATTAATCTTTTAAAGTGAAGCAATCATTATGATCCATCCATTGTTTTTTTTTTGTGTCAAAGCTTTATTAGCATGATTGTGGCCATTTACAGTATTTATTAGTATTTAAAGTATACATATATTCTTTACTAATTTAAGTTGAATAATGAATAGGGTTCATATTAAAATGAATAGGGTTAAGACGTAAAAAAAAGGGAAATAAATACATAGCAATAAAAAGAAACAGCTGTTAAATAAAGTAAGAAAATATCAGTGATCACTGAAGATAAGATGATAAGATATCAAAGTACTGTAGACCTCTTATTCATCTGAAGTTGAGTGTGTCCAGGTTTACTTTGAGAAGAAGCCCTGAGGAAAGATAATTGTCTCCAGGGCTTGTGAAGACCAGAGGGGCTTCAGATAGAAGCTCGTGGTGGTGCTGGAAGGCAATATTCAGAGAGGACTTCTTTCTCTTTCTCGTTCTCTTTCTCTTTCTCTTCTTCCTGTGAAAAAAGTTTTTAAAAATCTGTTGAACTCAAACAAACAAATTCAGAAGAAAGAGTTTACAATTATAAGAGAGACAGATTACAAAAACTCAAAAAAGTAAAAGCATACTGTGAATATGTGGAGGAAGGGGGGTTCTAACTTAACTATACTTTGATGACAAAAATATTGTTAAAAATGTACTCAGATGTTAGCTAAATCTAACAAAACCTTTATTTGGGGACTTCGTAAAAGTGGTACGTTTTTTTTCTTTTTTGACCTTTTATGTTGCTCCATTGCATTGAACTTACTGTAGTTCACACTACAAGAAAATGTGGCTCAAATCATATTTTTCAGACTCAGATCTGTTTTTCTCATGAACTAACAGCGCAACTAACATGGAATCTAATCTTTTTAATTCCGATTTGTGCCACTTCCACGTGTTGTACTAAATCCGATACAGATCAGATATTTTTGCAATGCGATCACAGTCTGAACAGCCATATTGAAATTCATACGACTTTTATGTCACTCTAAATCAACATTCAAGATTTTACATAACCAAAGTTATCAAGACAGTTGTGAAAGATAGTAAGTGGAAATACAGTAATGTGTCAGAACTCATAAGCATTACATTAGCAACTATATATACAAGCAAATCATGAGGGCTTGTATCATCAAAGTTTTAAAACTCTTTATCTTCTGTCACATCCTTGTCTTTATTTTTCATATTGCCTGCACATAATTTCACTGGCTTCTGCAGCAGATCACGCTATAAATAAAAGCATAATCGCTTACTTTATGTCCTCCTTGTTTACTTCCGCATGACGGCGCGCTGTGCAAGTGTTGCCAAGTGTCACTGCTGTTGCGGGTTGTTTTTCAACTACGTGGGTTTAAGTGACCTCACTAACATGTTAATTAACGCCCGGAACGCCGTTGGGCTAGTTTTGCACTAGTTTTGAGAATCAATTGGGCGGATTTTGTTAGGAAAACTTGGCAAATCTGTTCATATTGGGTTTTTTTTGTGTGCATAGGGTCAGTTCAGAGAAATGCATAAATAATATTTTGTTATTTTAAACAAAACACTGAATGCTGATATTTACATGTATTTTAAAATGAAGATACTTTAAATGTGAAATAAAAATCGCCAGTAGGTGGCAGTAAGTCGCTGTTAAGTAAGTGAGTCATTGCGATTGAACTGAATCATTTAACGGGTGATTCTTTCAAGAACGAATCGCCGTCATGTTGCTCAAAAACGCAAAACAGTGCTGTGGCTGTGTTTGGAATTGTTATTTGTTGGCGAAATAGAGCAAAAACAGGCAATATGCTGTCTAAAACGTAAGTCTCTTAATATTAACTTCTTGTTTATTGATGAACTGTTGCATAAAATAAGTAACACATTTGTAATCATGCTGAGGCACTCTTCGTTTGATATTCACTAACTTTCTAACTTTTTGTGTGTCACAGAGAGAGAATGAGACAATCAACATAAAAGGCACTTATGTTAAGTCTTTCACAAAACATAGCTAACTTACGGACATCATAACTAACCACCATTAATTTACGGTTTTAAATATGTCCAGCCTTTATCGGTTTGTGGCCTGTGGGGAAAGTAGTTACAGTAAATGGACTAAACGAAGCCTCCAGGCTAATAATTTGACTCAATGGTTTTTTGTATTCGACTTACTCGAGATTATCGAGGAATTGTTTTAGCCCTACTTACAATGTTCTGTCAAACTCAAAAAAAGCTCATAAAAGTGTGCTGTATGCAGTGTTGCCAAGTCCGCGGTTTCCCCGCGAAATTGGGCTACTTCAGCACTGTTGCTGCAGGTTGTTTTTCATGTTCGCGGGTTGAAGCGACCCCAGTAACATAATATTTATCGCCTGGAATGGTCATTTTACCAGGAGAACCCCAGCAAAAAAATGTGTATTTTCCCCCAGAATGTGATTTTTATCGGGGACCCCCCTCTAACACAATTGGGCTAGTTTTGAATAGTAATGGGCAGGTTTTGTTGTGAAAACCTGGCAACCCTGTCTGTATGTGCGTTTGTTTGCTGTTGTTCTTTTGTGGTCATTTTCCTTGTCCTTTTTGCAGAAAAATGTGATAGTGTATAGAAAAGAGCAGCATGAACTATTGCAGAAATGTGTTTCTGTATAATATACGCCAATTTGAATTGCTAGATAATCATACAGTACAAGAAAAGAACACAAATCGTCTGTCATAATGAAACTCAAAAATAAAAGACAAACCACCAGTGGATGCTGACTGATTGGTTTATATTCTAGTGTTATCAAGCATTCCACGCACATACAAACACACACAAACATATTTGATAATTCCTAACACGGCTCTAATGTTCCCTTGGCTTCTCGGGAGGTAAAAAGAAAGCAAATCAAAACAGACTCTTCATATTTGTTTATTGAAAGAGCAAGTGAATGAGTTTGATTAAAATCATTAAAGCATGGCACACTGTTAGGGCTGGAAATGAAAGTGTGATTACCTCCGCCATGCGTGGCTGACTGTGAAAGAAGAGGCATTCACCCTGCCTCTGCTCCCTATTTACTAAAGAATAATGATGTGCTTATAAGTTCTCCAAACTGCCAATTTGTTGTTTCTTTTACAAAACATATTGAAAGCTATCCTGCAAGTCCTGCTTATGTGTGGTCACGGCAGACAAGAATAAATAAATTGCTAAATCAAATGATGGGCGACACACCATCCAGATAGATAGCGGTGAAATGAAGAAATGTCAGAGCTAACGGAGGACATGTGAATGAGTAGGGACATTGACCACTGGCTCATTATCTCCGGACCAAGTGGTAGAAGTGAGCAGACAACTGGCCATATCATGTGGCTTTTCAGTTTTCTCTAACACAACATTAGCAACATTCCGTTAAACAATGAGACATAATGTGGAGAATAAGAACAGGAAATGATATACAGGTAGAGAGAGCCAAGGACTTCAGCAAGGTCAGGATGAAATGATATGTAATTAGGTTTTACATCCAGTGTTCAGTGATTTCTCTAGATGCTCTTAAACACAAGTGTCCTTGCTTACCAGACTGGCTTGATAACCACTTACGGGTGTCTCTGAGACACATTTGGAAATATAAACTGTCAGTAATGTATTCAGCTGCCATTCTCTGGAAGGGGAAAACAGAGTTTTGAGTTTTAGACATTTTGTTTTCTTCCATCAGCCTGATGAAAACACAACTACTGTATGTCACGATAATTATGTCAGTGCGGAACAAATGCTAACACTTCCACTGCAATCCACTAATACAGACAGTATGTGCTGGAGATTTGCTGGTGATCTACTCTTTCTTGTTAACTGTGATTTATAGAAGTAAAATGCCATCTTCACCCCTCCTCCACCCCCTACAGTGTGTCGACACATCCTTTCAGTGTAATCTTGTTTAATTCCTCTTGTGTAACTCATCATCCCTCCACCACATACACAGTTTCATCCGGCTCCTGAAGGGGTCAGGAGCAGGGCCAACTTTGGGAGAAGGCACTGCATTTGTCAGTGCTTTTATAAAACATATTTCTGTCCTTTGCCCTTCAGTATTTGGATGGCAGAGTGCAAAATGCAGAGATCAGGGATGTTTTTGCTTTCAATTTTAAGGAATAGTTCAGACAAAAATGAAAACTTTGTTATCACTCTGTTATTATTTACTCTGTTATCATTTTACCATAAATAAATTTAAACATATTTATATATTAAATTTTGCCTTGTTTAAAAGCATGTACTCTTTGTATGTTTGGTGCTTAATTAAGTAAATAAGCCAGCTGTTAACTAAATGTAATTAAACACAATCTCATTGATCATAAATTTCACAGAGTAATATTTTTTTACATGTTTGGTTTTACTTTTAGACAAGTGAAAAATCATGCCAATAACATTTTTTTTCAATATATATTTTTTTGAGTTACATATCTGTTCACTGTAGTGGACACCATGCATCAGCGGTATACATAGTGAGTCAATGGAAGTCATTGACTTGTCTGAAAAAAAAACAAAAAAAAACAAACAAACATGTTTTTAAATCATTTACTAACAGTAAATGGTATGAATACACAGTACAGTAAGGTGAAGTGTAACAAACAAAAGGTAAGAGTGTGTGTCTATTGGGCAGAGGTTTGTGGGGATGTGTGGGGTTGGGGAGGGGGTGGTGGGCTATACATACACAAGTAAGCACAAATACAAACACACACAAGCACACACACCTTCCCACCACACACTCGAGCGCAATCATGAACACATATATCTGCACTCATACAGTATACATGTATACATGCTTACACTTGTATAAGACCTAATTAGTAAATATAGATTGCAAGCATTAAAATAAATGATCAAATCTGAAGACTATTTAATATTTCTGTTCAATAAAACCATTCAACTGTAAATTATATCATAATTTTAATAAAATATACAAAATACGGCAGAATCTATATATAGGCCCATAGGCAGAATTATACCCTTTGGTGCATGATGTCCACTGTAGTGGACAGATATATTCTCTGTCACAGAAAAAAATGGACAAGAAAAGTATTGTCAAAATCTGAATGAAAGTATTTTTGACATCCTATTTAACTGAAAAATATTTTTTGTACCTGTCTGGTTTTCTGAGAATAAAATAATTTAATAAAGCAAAACAAAAAAAAAGATACAAAGATAACAATTAAATGGAATTGTAGACAGCACTTTGGGGGTTTACCAGTTGGTGTTTGGGACATGATGCTACATCTTAAATGGTTCAAAATGGCTTCCAAATAGCTGTCCACTGTAGTGACATTGATGCGTCAGAGTTGATATCATTTGTAAAAACATTTGTACATCTGTACATTTGTTCATGCATAAATTATTTGCATTGTGCATTGTAGATGCTTTCAGTGTTTATGTACATATAGGTAAATGTGTATATATACTGTATATATATATATATATATAATTACTAGTGTCCGTTTAAAGGGATAGTTCGCCCGAAAATGACAATTACTCCATTATTTACTCACCCTCAAGCCAGGTATATATGACTTTCTTCTTACAGACAAATACAATCAGAGTTATAGTGATATTGATATTCAGTAGTCCAATAGAAGTCCAATAAATGCACCCGTCCATCATAAAAAGTACTCCACACGGCTTTGGGGGGTTAATAAAGGCCTCCTGAAGCGAGTCAAGGTGTTTGTGTAAGAAAATATCTATATTTAAAACTTTATAAACTGTAATCTCTAGCTTCCGCTAACTGTTGTACGCGCATTCACGAGACAGGGGCGTTCCAGAGGGTGACGTTGACGAACGTGGTGAAGAACACGGAAGAGACAAATGCGAAAGCACAGAGAGCAAAAAAACAAACAAACAAACAAAAACAATCACATTTGTTCACGAGAGTATACTGAGTTTTTTGCTTAGCCATTTTTGTTTGTACCGGGAGCTATCGCTACACCTACAACATCCACTTTTGGTGGATGGCAGCATTTTTTTTGTTTGTTTTTCAAAATCTCAACACCCATTCATTGCCATTATAAAGCTTGGAAGCACCAAGACATTTATATATATATATATATATATACATCCCTGCCTCTGCTGAATTATTTTTATCGGTGTTGTTGATAAAAACATCCCGCGAACCCGCTCCTAAGTCCCGATTTAAATCAAATGATTTGCGATACGCGCTTTGACGTCCCATTCTAAATCAAATGATTCACGATACGCGCTTTAAAGTCCCGTTCTGAATCAAATGATTTGCCAAACGTACTTTGAAGTCCCGTCCTGAAACAAACAATTCCTG
Organism: Labeo calbasu; assembly: GCA_019740295.1. Classification (NCBI taxonomy): domain Eukaryota; kingdom Metazoa; phylum Chordata; class Actinopteri; order Cypriniformes; family Cyprinidae; genus Labeo; species Labeo calbasu. The sequence goes on along the minus strand of JAHKKF010535470.1, from coordinate 66,052 downwards.
ATCCGATTGGAGCTCTTCGAAACAGTAAATCATTTTGCGACCACAGTGGTTGCGCAGTGGCTCCGTTAATACTGTGTTCTTTGCTCATTTTCTCTATATAGTTTATTCCTTGTTTGAAATGAAATCATTACAGTTAATAGGCCTAACTTTAAATTTTTTTTTTATTAAATTGTGATCTCGTTAGATGCAGTTTCCATCATATTACGTGTTTCCATGTGACGCAGTTGGAATACAGGCGTGAATGATGCTAACGTTCTCTTTGGTTGCATCACAATGCCACATTATCCGTTCATATGGCCCACGTTGGCAGATACTCAATTTCAAGTCAAGCTAATCATAACATTTTTTGGCGCTGTAATTGAATATCACAACCCAAGATGTATCTGGCCAGGCTGCTGTGTTAGATCTTACTACATCTAACAAGCATGATTGCCTTTCATGTTTGGCAGCGTCCATAACCGCAAGGTTGAAGTCCAGGACAACACAGCGTAGCATTTGCACTGGCACAGCTCATTACCTTGTTTCATTAACACAGACTCCCACGTCCATGTGGTTGTTGGCAGAGAGATTTGAGAGCGGGGTGTGTTTGACTACTCTGATTATGCTGTCTAACAGTATGCTGCATTATGTTACGCACTAGCTAGGAAGGCAGCGGCTTCTCTAAATCAATTTGCATGTTTCCTTTTTTTTTTGCTTTGTTCTAACCGCCTTCTTCACCAACATAGACGTGCTTTAAGTATCTGCAGTTAGCAGCAGCGCTAACTCCATTAGATGGCAGTGTAGCTTGTCTTTAGCAGGAGGCACAGGTGATCGGCTTGAGATATCTCAGCATGCCTGCCTTAAATTTACCATTAACACACACGCTGTGCAGATATACAGTGCCTCGTGTGAAAAATCATCATTTCCAAAACATCCCATAAGTGTTAGAGTTCTCTATTGCCATGGCAACAAATCCTTTGAAGCGCAAGTCAAAAGAGGCTGTGCCAGTGATGGGTAGCGCTGTTTGAGCGTGAGCAGAAGAGATGTCAATGTGTCTGAGCTGTGATATTTGTCATTGTTACATGGAGAGGACCGTGCAGAATTTTGATGAGGAAAAGCCATTAGTGGGTCACAAGCAATTTTCTGTTGCGACTAATATTTCATACGTGATTGCATCGAAAATTCGGAGACATTGTTGTGAATTTGAACGCTTTATTTCTATGTGGTTATAGTTGGTCTAACTATAAACGCTAGGCTGAGATTGTCGCTAATTTGAACAGCGGTGTGTAGGCGGACCATGTTGTGGCTAAAATAACTAGTCTGTGTGATGAACCTGAAGGTTTTCCCTTGACATTAATATAGAGAAAACATCTCCAACAGGATCATACTGTTCTGCTTTGAAGTTTCCTGGCAGAAACAATATTTCTCAAGTCATAACGCATTGTGCTTTCTGTCAGGATGAGCGGTGCTTATAATACATGTCAGAGGATCGAGGTGGTAATTAGATACAGATTGTTTGTCAATTTGCCACAAAGACAGGATAAGTCGCCTCCTCTACCCTCCAGGCTTAACGGAGAACAGGAAACATGGCACAGACAGAGGGAAAAAAAAGATGGAGATAGAGAGTTAGAATCTGCGGGAGCACAGTGAGACACAGTGAAAGCTTCCTTTCGTCTCCCCACCGCTTTTTTTTGTCTCTCTGGCTGATCAATCCTAGCCTCAGAACACCAGACAGATGCTCTAAATCTATTATTTAGAAAGACGGGGAATTTCAACATCTGAAGAGACCTCAAATGAGTACATTTACACTCACTGACACACGTACGCGCACAAATAGCCTGTTGGTGTAAAAGTGCCACTTTAGGGATCTCCATTGAGTCTGTCAAGACATATCTGGCTAAAATAAGACAAAGTGAGACTTTTTTAGCACCTGCTTTCTTATACTTAAGTCACGTTTCATTTGAACGTGACGTGTGGACTTCTTTGTAAATCACAGATTCTGCAATTGTTTGTGTGTATTTCTAGGGGAAAAACCTAATGGGCGCTGTCAGCGTTTTTCTTCTACACGGGATGTGTTCTAATAATATAATCCTCACAAACAGAACATCATTTCCCTTCATAAAATGCACATTTACGTGTTTAAGTCTTCACACAGAGCATCGTTTCGTATGTTGCTGAGCCAAAATAGTAACAAATTGAGCTTTCTGAGTGAGAACAGAGAGCGGTTGATCTCCAATATGGAGCCAGCATGACATCTTCATAACCAGGCCCAGTATCAGACACCAGAGACTGACAACACAGTGAGCATCAAGCATTAAGGTGACAGGTTTTTGGTGTGACACTGAGCACTGTATTGGGTATGACAGTTTATTGGCTGTTTTAACAGTTAATGATGTGATTTTGGTTTTATCGATCTGTGCCACTGTCTATTCCTGATCCAAATTTATGGTTAAGCATCCTAATTTGGAAACACACAGCAGCAAAGCTAGATATTCATTTTGGGAGTACCGAGAAAAAAAGTCATAGTAGTGCATGTGAAGTTGTATGAACATGCAGGGAGGCGACAAATGGCAGCTGTTGTGAATCCAAAATAATGTATTTAGCTTTTCTGTTGATGTATCTCCAGAGACCATGTTGGAAAATAAATGAAAGCTTGCCGATATACAGCCATTTCGCATGGCTACCAGAGATGGCAAAAGTACACACATCATTCACTCAAGTAGAAGTACAGATACTCATGTTTAAAAATACTCTGGTAAAAGTAGAAGTACTGACTGCACTTTTTTTACTCAAGTTAAAGTAAAGAAGTATGAGCTCTGACATGTACTTAAGTAAAAAGTACCCATTAGTACTGCCTGTTTTAGTGTCACGCTGGTAACTGGACCTCACGTCATATTGACACATTAATAAAATAATTTACATTTAAAATTTTTGTAAGCTAATGAATGTTTCAAGGCTGAACAACCACCATGTAGAACAGGGCAGGACTTGGACAAAATTTCAGGCCGGTGAAATTTCACACTCATCCAGGCCATCCCATACACCCACGACAAATTCTGAAACCACCTATTTTTTGTATGGCCATTACATTTAAAAAAAGGTTTAAAACCTAATAAATAAACAAAATAATTAAAGGTTCTCTCTTGAACTGCACCTTCATTTCCATTTTTCTTTTCAGTCTCTTTATTTTCCACGATATCTCTTTGCATCTCACTTAGTGTGTTTACTTTTTTCCACTAATTTTCATGTACCTGTCCCTTTTACCCATCAGCCATCTACTGTTATAAACAGAACTGTCTCCACCATCTTGCAAAACAAACACCTCATTGTATTCTGTTTGCAATAACATAACTTTATTTTAGTTCAATTTAAAGTATCACATTATGACCAGGTGTTGTTTTATCGTAAAATTACTTAAATACTATAGATGTAGTAAAACTATATTTAGTTGTTATGTTATTACCTGATTACTCTGATAGAAACCGTTTGGCGGAGATACGGAGCGTGTGCGCGAGCCGAATGGAGCTGCATAATCGAATGGTGATCCACCAAATGCAGATTAAAACTAAAGTAACGAGCCTGTTTTGAAAATGTTAGAAGTAGAAAGTACAGATATTTGTGTAAAAATGTAAGGAGTATAAGAGTAAAAAGTAGTCAGAACAATAAATAGTGAAGTAAAGTACTGATACCAGAAAAATCTACTTAAGTACAGTAACGAAGTATTTGTACTCAGTTACTTCCCATCTCTGATGGCTACGAGTGTGATATTGCGTTTATACAATAGTTTGACGGCACGAGTCTACTACGGATTGTCTTTAAAAATCCTCTTTTGTGCAAAACTACTTTCTTCCACCACAAATTCAAATCTCAGTTTGACAGCTGAGTCCAAGCCTTTGTTACTAATTAAAAAATGTTGCTTTAGAACTAGTAACGAAGGAAGCTTGTTGTATTACTGAATTAAAAGCTCACTGTATATATTGAGTATTATGAGAGAGATGGACTGAGCGAGTGTGATTACCTGCATCTGATACAGCATTCATTCTTCAGCTCAATCTTTTATTTACGATAAAACATTAGTTTGAATATCTGCTGAGGAAAGCAATATCTTTGTCGTACTATACGTTCATCTGTTAAGGGTGATTTCAGATGACAGTGCTGCTTAGTGCATTTGTTGGCTGTGTCTTACAAGGTGTTGTTAAAAGTAAAAATAACTCCCTTGTTTACAACTCTGTTTCACTCACCATCACGGACACACACACTGTTTCCCAATGCTAAAGACCTTTATTAAATTATGCTGTTATTTATATAAAATAATATTTATTGAATAATAGTATTTAATAAACAACAACAACCTGCAGAAAAGTTGCTAGGCAATTCAGTCAAAAGTACAAAAGGCAGCGCTCAGATACACAGCATTAAATTTTCATAAAATTTAACATGATGAGACTTTGCCCTCAGCCGAAACTGTTTGCTCTGGAACAAATAATAGATTAATATGACCAAAGACTGCTTGTTAGATTTACCCAAAACAAATTATATCTCATGTTTAACCACTACAGAGACATCAGAGCCAGTGGCAAATTCTGGAAGAACTGACCGAGGTCAGGCTGCTCTTGGTGGGTTAATGAGCGCTGAACAGCTGGTGATGCCCTCAAGCTCAAATCTCGAAGCAAATTTTCAAACAGACGTTATCTTTATTAACAAATTGCACATTTGAAGTCAAAAGAAGAACATTCTCTCTTAAAACTCTTAAAACTACATTCCATGACACACACAAATATCATTAATAAAATTATGGTGAATTTGGGCATCCGCCATGACACTCGCTGTAAGAAATACCACAAGAGGAGTGATACAAACGGTGAAATGGTTGGAGTTCTGAAATGCATTAGAATATCACACTCTTCTCAGCCAATCAGATTCAAGGACCAGAAACAACTGTTGTATAAACTACAAAGCCCTGAATGAGCAAAATTTGCAAAAAACAGTTGCTGTAATGATGATACATTTGCCTTACAATTGACCTTTTAATAATTAAAATATCCGCTTATTTATTTATTTATTTCTTTTTCCCATAAACAACAGTTAAGAGATCATTATTCAGGTTGTGAATTTGAAAGCAGCTGCAAAAAATAAAGACTATAAAGAGGTGATTAGAGATAAAAATGCACAAATTAAGAAAAAAGGTACAAACACTTTTTAAGAGGGAACTTTTAGTTCAAGTATCAGGAGATGCTGTACACACTTCAGCCATCCAAACTCTTCATAGGTGCCATTTGATCACATTGAATGAGCTACAGAATTCAGTTGGAGCAGCAGTCAACAGTCAATAATACAGTGTGAATAACATAACACTGACCTGTATGGGAGGGTGAAGAAGCTGTTTGCAAAAAAGCATGCCAGTGACCCAGCTCCAATTGTATGGTCAAATGGGACTAAGAAAAAGCCCAAATTCAAAGCGATGTGTGTGGTTTGAATCTAACATTTCCACACCTTAAAAAAACACAGAGAATGAGAGAATCTGTAAAGGGCAGAGGATCTACTCTAGTGTCTGTTTGATGATGTGCTCAGAGAGAGTCAGTGCATTGACTTTCAGTCATGATGATACACTGTTTGTCCTTATTTCTTGCAAATCTTGAAAATCCTCACAGGAGGTGTTGAAAGAATGTTAGAAGTGTTTGTTAGAGGAATTTAGTGAACTTTGTGGGTTTGTTTTAAAAGCAACTTTGTTTTTCCGACTGCATTCTAAAGGAGGAGTCCTTTTTGGTTTCCCCAAGAAGTACTTCTGAGTTTGCACAGGTTGTTTAGGGATTTTGAACTTGAAATGCCATCCACCCACCCAGCCTCATTTACTCCAATGGACAGACTAATTAGTCCCCTACCAGTATGTATAAATAAATAAATAAACGCCTTACAATAAACTCATTCAGTGAGTAACAGAGCAGTGTGCTGTCAGGTATTGTGTTAGTAAAATGCTGTTTGGTTACAGTGGCTTATTGTGTTAACATTTCCTAGTCGCCGGTGCTCTTTGTGTGGGTGACGATATTGAACATTTTTGTTTTCCTTTTTGTTTATCCTCAATTTGTCTTCTGCGGAGAATGCAGGGTGCTGCTGTTCGCTAGAATGTGTCGCGTGGAAATTCAATCCAAGCTAAAGCTACTTTGGGCCTCTCCCTTGCTGTGTGCCCTTTGTAAAGCAGGATTTGGTGTAAAGGCTCCACTCCTGATCTGTTCCGTACTCAACGTCAGCCCGTAACGGGGCAACCACTGACAACTGCCTGGAGATTAGCTGGCACACCAGCTTAAACCCACAGACTTGCTCAAATGAACCTCATTTTAAAACAGTCCTATGGATTTTCTTGAAGACTGGCAGATTATTTGGAAGAATCCCGTTAAAAGGATCCGTGTTAGAATGTTCCATGGCATACCTCTGTCAATCACCATGGGCATTTGCAAATCCCATCGTATCTGCAAAGGATGTGGCATCACTGGTCACACTCAGTGTAACATTGGAAGGAAGTGTCTGAAATGCATAAAATAACACAAAATTATAAAGTGGTCAAAGCAGCTCTAAACTATTTTTAGCCTCATACATAGCTGAACTTACTGTAAGTGGGTGACGTATATGGGTATTTCTTCAATTATGGACACTTTTATGTCACAATGGTGGATTATTCAAAATAATAAATGTTTTTTCGTCGATTTTTTAAAAAGCATTTATGTATAGATTTTATTGTTTAACCCTTGTTTATATCTTCTTGTTTTCAGTCGTATTTTCACTATTAAATAATGATGAATATATATGTAATGTGTGTATATATATATATATATATATATATATATATATATATTTACACACACACACACATTTAAAACTCAATCTAAACAAAGGGTGAAATAAACAGTTTAGCTGAGTGAATATACATTTATCAGGGCTCCAGACTGTGACTAAAATTATTAATTTGCGAGTTAAGTTTTTGCTGAGCTCGCCACTGGCGACTATATAAATTTACAGGTTATGACTTAGAAATGTGCATTTTTCCTGATTGTTTTATTCTTTTGTTATGTTGATGTAATAAACCAAGACGATGCACATCAAAGTTAAAGTGGAAAAAAGGCTTTCAAACAGTCCTCATCTCTGCTGAACAGCAGTGCTGATGGTACACCTGCTAAACGCAGCTGCAGTTGTGCATGAGAGAAATCGAAATGACGGGGACGTGTGCAGTAAACATACACAGGCAGTGCTATTTCATGTCTGTTTCAAGGCAGTGTCTGTTTTGTGCACAACTTGAACAAACTACAGCAGGTGAAGCTGTCAGCTGTGTGGACATTAACAATCTCGTTAACAGTTTTTCATTTGTAATTGATACTATGGCTTCTTCTTGTCAAGATCTTTAGCCTACATGCTGTTGTTAATGTGTGAACGGTTAACTTCATATTAGCCTATTTGTAGCGCACTTGCCATCCAGTAACCGCAATAAGTTTTGTGCTGTTACCTTAGTAGGCTATCAGCTTTAAAATTATGCCAAATTCATAACGAAATTCAAACAATAAAGACGGCTTTGGTGCTCTTTAATGCGGCAGGAGCAATTGCTTTAGCGCCTCAGTTCAAGTGGCAAGTGAACCCATTAAATTTTTCTCTTTGAATGAACATTAAAAATATTTTGTAAGATAGCCTACCGTGCAACTTACTGAAATGTCTCATGTAAAAGCTCATTCAGTGTTGCAAACTGCAGAAAACGTGTAAAGATTGTAAACAATGGCAGGTGACAATAGATTTACCTCAGAATAACCATTCTGCATAAGCTCATCAGTCAGCTAGAAAAAAATAACTGTAAAAAGAAGCATTTTGCTAAATATATGCATTTACTTACCACTTTAAGTAAACCTTAGTTCCCAGGACATCTACAAGATAGATTAGAATGCTGATAAAGACAAGAAAAGATGAAACGTAAACATGACCGTATGACTGAAATGTTAAAGTTTAAAAAAAAAAAAAAAAACAAAAAAAAAACACTCCTTAGTTTGGCTCCTTAGTTTATTTATTTATTTTTGTCTGGAGCCCTGAAATGTATGTCGATTTTATGTGTTGTCATTAAGACCACCAGTTTTGACACTTAATATTTTCTCATTTTGGCATCAGTAATGATTATATTGTACTTATTTTTCATTTTGCAATGTCAGTAAAGAGAATACTTGAGATGAAATGAGATGTGCAAAGAAAACAAAGAAAAATGATAAATATTACCGATAAACATAATCTCTTATATTGCTGCTTTTGTGAAATTATTTAAAAATTGAACTTATATTGAAATGTTAACAATATTAAAATATTGTTTAACTATATGTGTGTAGGATACATAAAATGCTAGCTATGATATTAACCTTAACAAGACAGGGTAGTTGGCCATTTTATTCCAAAAATGTATAAAATGCAATTTTAAAACTGATAGTTCCAGTCCTTAATTCTGATTGGTTGAGCCGCGTTCTAAGATGTTGTAAATTATACTACAAACATACACCTTTGTTTACATTTGTGTTACTTGGCAACCACTTTGTTGCAAGCACAACCATTTCTGAGGAACTACATTGTTTGGCGGAAGAATGATGTTTTTTTATTAATATCATTACACTTTATTTGATATGTATTATTTTGTGAAACCTTATTACGTATACGGAGTATTAAAGCAATAAGCCCAGTGAAGCCGTGGTTTACAGTGAATTTATTACAGCTAAGGGGGTTTTAGGCACTCTGCTTCGTGTCGTGCCTAGCAACACCCCTTAGCTGTTAAAAATTCACTGTAAACCACGGCTTCACGGGGCTTATTGCTTTATTTTCACTAGCAGTGTTTGGGGCGTGATAGATGACGTTTTATTTAGAATGAATGAATGAATAAATAAATCTTTCTTGTGATGCATGTACATTCACTGTTGGACGTTGTTAGTGAAAAAATAATAACAAACTAGTGAGAGGATGAATTTTATTCCAAAAATGTTTAAATTGCAATTTCCATTGAAAATGATAGATTACAAGCAAACAAATAAATGAATAACTGTTGAGATGCATGTATATTCACTGTTGGACATCATTAGTGAAAAAAACAACATAAAACAAACTGGTTATAGGGTGAATAGCGTGTTTATTTTCTTAAAATTCCCATAGTTGAAGAAAGAGCCACATTCTGTCTGTTCTTCCCATGAAGTCATCCACCATTCTCTCCACAGACCTGTGATCCTTTGAGGCACCAGTTTCATGACAGTGTGAAGACAACATGAGCATGTGCACACGCATTCCACGTCCTTTACTAAATCCTGAAGGTCGTCATGAGAGCATCTTTCCTCCAGCAGGAGCTTATTGACTATTGATGTCTGCATGCGCTGATCCTCTGCCAAGCGAGGAGGGGGGAAAAAACTGTAGGATTGTTTGCTCGGTATGAATATCATGTCATTAGATTGATAACAGCGAGAATGGGAGGGAATGAGACTAGTGGTCTGGGTCCTTCTCTGACAAATGTCCCGTAAAGAGGATTAGCAGCGGCTACATTTGCATTGACACTAGCGTGCTTGGTTGAAATCGAGAGTCACGCAGAGAGGCTTGTAGAGAGGTATTGACACAAAATATTAAAAGCTGGGTCAATGGAAAAACACTAACTGGATTATTCAAATCCTACAGGGTGGTAGTTCTCTCAGGAAATGTGCATAATCAAAGCATTCACATGTCCTTTACCTTCCTCTCATTTGCAGATGTCCTCAATAACTGCTCAGATGATAGTCGAAAGGGAAGAGACGGTCCATCTGAATAACGTCGGGGTGGTATTGCGGCCCTGGAGTCACAATCCGCCAATATTGGATGAGAGCTGAAATGTCATATGCGGCTGAAGTCATGACGAAATATCAAAATCTGTTGAGGTATTTACGGAGAATGCCAAAGCGGCTGCTACCCTCCGCTGCGCCTTCCCGAAAACAAGAGAACAAACAGCTTCTAGGTTGGCACAATGAGCGATGGAAAGAAGGGGAAAAAAATCTTCATAATGCCTCACCTTTATGAAAAAATGAAATATCAGCAGGGTTCCACTACAAGGCCGACCGCTGCTTTTGCCATGAATCACTTGAGCGAGTGCGAAATGTCAGCTGAGTGGCCTTTTGCGGGAGGCTGGAGCTGGCCTTGAGAAGCCCCCCTTGTGGCCTTTCAGAGAGCCCCGTGAATTGACTGGGAACTGGAGGGGGGGCACCGGGGGGAACCGGGCCATGCCAGCACCATGGTGGGCTTTTCAACTACTCTGGTATCATCTCTGGGCCCACTACTTTTTCCACTGCGAAGTAGTGAACTCTAACTTCAGTGGCTCACTCCTACGTGAAGGATGTGCGTGCGTGTGTGTGTGTGTGTGTGTGAGCGAGAGAATGAATGGGAATTATTGTTTGTATTCGAGCACAACTGGGTGATTTGAATACCGAAACATGCTGTCCAAATGTTATCAAACGCAAATATTTATCCATATTTGAAATGCCGACAGAGAGTGCTCGTGTTTACATGTACATAACAAACAGCAGCGCAATTGGACGACGCCAGAAAAGTCACGACAAGCCCTCCGGGCCAGTGGGCTCGCAAATACAATCAATTCCATTGTGTTTTTGTGTTTTGATCCGCACTAACAGAGCTGCTCCGACACACCACGTCCCAGGCTGGCGTTTGGCTAGGAAAGACCAGCAAAAGGGTCACATTAGCATAAAAATTTGAGCACGAGAATGTTAATCGCAGATCGACAGGAAGCGGGCCGGACACTTTCCCGACATCTGTCGTGCGTGTCCGTTTTTCTCGGTGTTCCTGACACAATTTGCAGATGGTTCAAGAAGCGGTTGGTACAATTTGAGCTTGGTTTGAGGCTCAATTTGGCTCAGGAATTGGGAGCTGCTAAACTGTGACATTCGAGACTCAACCCTTCGGCTGTCCAGACATCGCCCGAGAGGATAAAAGTGCAGAGCACATAACAGCGGTGATGATTTCAGCAATCCGGTGTATGACACTGTGAATTATGTCCAGCAGCCACCTGTCCTATCCTCCCCGCACGCCTCCCTCCTGTAATACAGCGCTGGCGGGGCCGGGGTCATACCTAAGCTTCCCTCGGTTTGTACCGGCGTCAGCGATTCCCTTTATAGACTGTTCGCACAATATGCTGCACAGCACTTTCTGTCTTTCCCTCTCTTTCTCTCTTCCCCCCTCAAACGAGCCTAGACGAGCACCCGTGTTCCCTGAGTGGAACCCAGCTGGGGGTTTTTAATTAGAGGTTGCGATTTTTGTTACGGATGTCTTTTTCATCTGCATGGGGACCCCACGTGTGCTATTCACTCATGTAAGCTGATGCCGCTGACATAACTTATGGCCATAACTTTGTGCCTACTAATCAAAACACGCTCCGGAAGCGTAAACACGCTTTAAACGGCTACTTTTGATATTTTCCTCGGAAAGCAAGGCTGCAGTGAATGCCTCTTTGTCAGTTCGGGTTTTTTCCCCATCAATTTTACGGAGCGCCAAGGGAGCCGTGACAGACACAGGAAAAACTTCATTAATCAAACACTTTCCTATGCAAACAGCATTTGTCAGTGTAAAACAAAGGCTTTTGATACCAAAAAGGAAGAAGAAATCCCATTAACGTTCAACAAGATGTTTAGCTATAGGGACGTGTTTTTTTTCCCCCTGCTTGACCAATTTCCTACCCCTGTGAGAAGGACATCCTGATGTGTTATGTGTCCAATCTTTAAGGCTTGATGTTAAAATATCTCTAATCAAATGACAGGAAGAGAAAGTAATTTGACACATGCGTGTTTTTCCACACTTGTTCACGAAAGATAATTTATTAATTTTAATAATCAAACTGTATTAATAATTAATATATTTAAAAATATACTGGGTATAATAAGTTATTTTTATTACATTTAACGTTATATATTTATTTCATTTTAATAACTACTGTGTGGTTTATAAATTAACTTTAACTTTCAAACAAGGTTATACATTTTAAGGCTTAAAGGCTTTTTAAACATTTTTTTAAACAAAAGGGATTTATGAAGTCATTATCTCATCACACAAAAAAAGCTTTCGTTGTAACTGATTTGATTTTTTTTTTCTCCTAATTTAACGTGATTTTAGATTCAGGAATGTTGAGTATTGTATTTAGGAATGCTCATTTTATTTGTTTTCCTTCTTGACGTAGTCGACACACATCAACTGCTAACTGACAAGATTGTAACAATTAATTAGAATAAAATTATATTAGAATACACAAGTGTCTGTGACCCATTAAAGATACTAACAAATGGCTTTTTTTTTTTAAATAAGAAATGGCTTTTTATTTTTACATGTGCAAATAGCAGCATAAACAACAACATGAGGAATATGACTGCTCACACATTGTCACATCACTTGCAGTGCTGCTGTGAACATAAAAAAAAAAAAAAAAAAAAACCAGAATAAACCTATATTAAATCACTTATTGAGTGCTTTGGCACCAAATGTGTTGCGTAGCACTGGGCAAATAGTTGTCGTATAGTCTGTGTATGGAATTAAGCTGAATTGTTGATTGATATTACATATTACATATTATTATAATTGATATTATATTTTTTCAGGTAGTTTCAAAGTGCAGTTTGTACTCCTGTAAATCACTGACCTCTGTGTCTATATACAAAACAGGGTCAAGCACTAAAAGGTCAATTAATTTACTGGGTTATTTTACCAAACATGCTGGGTTATTTTATTTAAGCCAACTATTGTTTAAAAAACATTATATTGCTGGCTTAAAATGGACTGGAACTTATAAAAACACACACAGAATTACTAGAGGCAAGAGCAATAATCAAAAGATGAACATTCATTATTAAGCAAGAACACAATACAAGACAAACTGAATTTATTTGGGTCAATACAGCATAGTTTACAATATTACATACATTTAAACTTGTTTAACAATCATTTAAGACATCAAAAATGTAATATTTGAAAGCAGCATTTTAATTTTAGTGTATTCAACCGTTCACTGTAATCGCTTTCTATCGAAATAGCGGTAATTCGTGTACCGGTGTGTTGCCAAAATCTGAGCTAGAGAAGGGCTGGTGTTCGGCGGGGTAACTGCGAAATTCAGACCGTGGCCTCGCATTTCACTTGTAGCTGAAAGATGCCCATAAAATGTACTGAGATTAGAGAACATATTTTAATATCAAACTAAATTAAACTGAGTACAATAACAAATAAAATCCATTTATTTTATGCAAGGCAAAAGGCGTTTTCATCCTGCGAAACAACCGTTGCTGATGCAGCTGATTGACATCTTGTGTCATGTTGCGTTGCGTAAAATAATACAATTTACAACACAGAAAAGATTTTATAAATAAAATAAAATAGAAACCTTTATGTCACTGAAAAAGTGCACCAAATCGGCGGCGCCGAGAACCGCTCTCTTCCGTAGAGAACTCAAAAAGCCTGCGTTCTCTGTGTAACTCAGCAGCTGGGTTGTTTCGGCAGGCTCAACCCAGCAGTTGGGTAGAAAAAAAATAACCCAGCGTTAAATGACCCAGCACCTGAGTTACAGAAAAACTAGCGAGAACCTGGGTAAAAATAATCCAATAAAATGACCCAACAAGTTGAACTCAGCATTAGGGTTAAAAACATAACCCAACACCTGGGTACCTGTAACTTAAAAGCGGCTCTCAAATCAGTTTTGAATAGCGCACAACCCTGGACACTGGAGAGTGTTTATGAAACCTGTTTGAAGCACTTATTATTTTTGCAATTCCATTTGATGACACTAGTGGTGCGGACATTACACACTTCAGCTTTAACTGTTCATACCGTTGGTGTTCTACAATAAATCTAGCAAGTACACGAATGCCAGCTTTTCTGCTGAGCTCAGCCTTTTTGCAGAGAGCATGATAGCTCCCTCTTTGTATTCATGCAGCATCTCCCAAAGAGAGAAATCTTAAGAACGGTCACTTACCATTCTGACAGCTCGTTGCCAGGCATGACGCCAACCTCTGTGCGGAGCCGTAAAATCATGAGTCAGCATTTTCAGATCGGGTGCCAGCGTTCATCTGAAATGTCAAACAAGCCAAATATGCCTGTGGTTTAGCGATAATGACAACAGAAGGTGAATAAAACCATTAAGTAGGCCAAAACCAGGACTGTGACCTACGTAACATCTACAGAGTGCAAAGAACACACACAGTTTCCCTGCTTGGTACAAGGGGCAGCTAGGAATAGAATGGCAGGTAGTGTTTAATAAAATTGAGTGGTATTATCAGGCCCAGCAACTGACTTTTTAACTCAAGGACAAACACTCAGCTCTACACAAGAGCTTAGCATCCTAATCAATGGCTCTCTTGAGCAAGGTCTCGTTCCAGAACGAAACGATGTATGGTGTTGTTACTATTAAGAGCTGATTAAGATGTATGGCGCAGACTTTTTAACACGGCACGTATGCATATTATTACAACCACCCTGTTGCTTTAAGCCACACAGCTGACACAGTACATTTTTCACAGATAGGACAGAAGAGAAAGAGACAACATTTGGACTAAAAGCCGCCACGGCGAATGATCGACACGTTGGAATTATGTTCTGGAAGACAATGCTGTAGATTTAAATCTAGTCCTAATAGGCAGCAGTGGTTAAATTACTACTCGCTCGGTCAATTCTTTTCATATTGCTCGGACCTCCAGCAACTCAGTTCATTAACTTTAGGCCTCAAAGCCAGGCTCTTAAACATTTTAATTAAAAGAGTAAAAATCTATAACAACAGATTAAGAGCCCTGAGGCTCAAAGAATACAGTTAAAGACCAGCTGAGGTCTTGGCCCAGCTTTGTCAAAAATTAGGTGCCAGGTCCTCTTGCTGGAGTCTAAATTAATTTGAAAACTAGAAATCTAAGTATTAGAAGGCTAATCTCTCTCTCTGATAAGGTTTGACTCTTTTAAGATTGTTATTAGAACACTCGTTTCTTAATTGAAGCTCTAATCAGTTTTCAGTAAATGAATAAAAGTCCAAAGACCAAGTTGGTTCTTTTTTTAAAGAATACAACGGCGTAAAAAAGAATGGAGGATATAATTAGGTCTTAATACATGAATTTATTTACTTAAATAGGAATTTTTTTATTTACTGCTTACGTGGATGCTTTTGCTGGTTCCATTATCTGTTTATCTTCCTTGCTCTGTTGTAATCTTGCCTCTTCACAAACAGTATAAAGCACGTAGAAGTACTTAAAAGTTATCTAAATAATTATTCACAGAGCTATAATTTATTTGGATGTCCTTTAAGAGGTCAAGAGGTTTGGCTGGTCAGCATTGTCCAGTTAGCCCCTGATAGTAGATGATGTAACTACACCATCTGGCTGCAAAAAAAAGCATGTTTGTCCAATGATGGCCATTTAGAATGATCTGTGTATTCTGACTACACAGCTATTTTGAAATCTAAGTACAAGAATAATCTTTATGATAGTAGTTGTTTTGCAGACAACCTTGATTTGACTAGACTAGAGGTTAAATGTTTAACTTAAAAATACTCAAGAATCTTTCAATTCTGCAGAAAAAGAAGGTTTGGTATGTGTCGCACATACACACAAGCGCGCACAAAGTATCAGAGAGCCATTATAAGTGTTTAAAGATCTTCTTGTCCCAGCTGTGTCCAAAATCACCCCAGGGTCATCAACAACATATCAGTACAACCCTTAAAACACTGGACACAGCACTCACTCATTGTCAGCTCTAACCCTGAGTCTCTCACTTACAGAACAGCTCCCTGAAGTTTGATATGATGGGATCAGGCAGGGGTCTGCGGGAGCCTGAGTGCCCTGATGGATGAGGGTTTGAAGGCTGGCCAGATGATAGATCTGAACTGGAACATGTCCACTGAGTTACTGCCAGAACTGACAGCTTAACACAATGGTGATGTCTAGAAAGATCTGTATGTCCGAATTCATGTATGACAGGAAGATGTAGCAGGGATGTGAAAGAGAAATATGGATGATATGAAACTTTCTGAATTTTCTGGAATATCACTGTGGATTAGGGAATAGCAAAGTTTAATGTAAGCTGTATAACTATATCCCCATTCTAAAAACAGTTTCAGCTGAGAAGAAATAAGATCCCTCGATGATGATCATTTCATGTTAAAGCTTCAAAATGCAGAGCAGTTTAATCAGTAAGAATGTGTTAAATATTCATATACCCCAGATGCACATTCATGTAGGGCCTTCTTGCTGTACTCTGGACACATATAATGTGGATAGTTTTGCGATAGTCTGATGGTCTGGACAGATTAGAACGGCAGCTAATTCCCGATTAGAATAATTAATTTCTCAATGTTTCCATATTTTCTTCAAAAAGTCTGTTTTAGAGAAAATAGCAAATTATTCCTTCATTCTGAATGGAACTAATTTGGTTTTTCAGTGCATGTAGTTTGCTGTAGGTCTGTGTGGGCTCCTGTGATCAGGATGGCTTTTCAAAGCAGACCTCAAAAACAAGGAGCATGATGGGAAGCGACTGAGCGTTAAGAGGGAGCGCCAGGGGCGACACGTTAGCAAAGAGGGCCACAAAACTCTGCATTCCAGTTGCCAAGGCAACCAGCCGAACGTTCCGCGTGTATACAAAAAGGCAAGCTGGTTTGACTGCGAGGCAAGCGCACAACTCAAACACTCAGTTATGCAGAGCGGCGTATGGATGATTATTTAGAGACTAAAAAAAGAGTCTGAAATTGTTCGGCAGCTCTAATTGTGAATTTCAGGGAACATAAACTTCAGAGTCATTTCGGGAAAGCTAATTGTGACAAAGCAAGAAACAGAACTGAGGGGTTTTGCCTAAAATAGAGACTGCATTTAGTGTGATTAGCTAAAATAAGACTAATTTATTTAAATAATAATAAAAATAATTATAATAATTTATTTTTTATTAGTAATATTAATAAAACATTATTAAAAAACAATAAAAGCAGCAATTAATTTCACCTCATTTCACATATTTCTAATATATTCACTCTAAAAAATGCTGGGTTAAAAACAACCCAAATTGGGTTATTTGGCAACCCAGCGCTGGGGCAAATATTGGACAGAACACATGGTGGGTTATTTTGACCCAGCTGGTTGGGTTAAATGTTTTTACCCAACATGCTGGGTTGTTTATGTCAGTTATTGTTTAAAGTTATTGTTTATGTTTTGCAAGGAAAAAGGTGTTTCCATCATCCAAAACGAACAACCGCTGCTGACGCAGCTGACTGACATCTCGTCCTTGTATGTTGCATTGCGTAAAATATAATTTACAACACAGTAACGACTTTATGAACTAAATTAAATGTATACAAACTCTTATTGAACCACTCTCTCATGTAGAGGACGCAAAAAACCTGCAGTCTGACTGTAATATAAAAAATATAAAATATAAAATATAAAAAACAACCCAATAAAATGACTGAACAAGCTGAAACCAGCATTTGGGAAAAAAAACAAACAAACAAAAAAAAAAAAAAAAAACAGCATTCTTTTAGAGTGCAGAAAATCTCTGACTGTAACTCAACACCTGGGTAAAAAATATTAAAAACAACCCAATAAAATGACCCAACAGACTGTACCCCTATCATGACAACTCTCTGAGGGTTTGGCAAGGTAATGTACATGGCAATGTTAATGTGTTTGGTCTTGGCAGAATAGATGAAAGTAAGAGCAAGTACCGAGACTTGCTACTCCCAATATATCCAGAAAATGCTGCTGTTAGCATGTTAGAAATACTGTTGTTGCACATATAACATGCATGGATACTCCCCATAAAGCAAACATGAATCACCCTGTAGCAGATCTATACAGGTGGAGCTGGGGAAGGTGGAGGGTTTCCGAAGCGCGCTGCAACTGCTACGGCAAGCACTAGTCTAGTATTTGAATGTTGGGCAGCAAGCTCATTGGCTGCTGATACAAAAGAGAACCAATCAGCTGCACCACATGGTGATGTCATTATGTAAGACTGAGTTAGACCTATCAGACTGTGCCATCTAGAGTTTGATGACAGAACTTTTGGATATATCTTGTTTCATTTTTATAATATTTTAAGAAACAGTCAGATTATAAGAACTGGAGGGGGGGAAATCCCTCCACTGTGAACCCCTACCTTTAATAAGAAGATTTCACAGGTCATAAATCCCTGTAGAAAATCATTCATTTTTCCCCCAAGATACCCAAAATGTGGTTTTAATGTTTGTGGGGTAATTAGGTTAAACTAGGGGAGAATGGCAGCGTTTTGCCTTAGGTGGATGGTTAATGTGTACAGAATTATATTTCAGACTAAATCATGAGGCTTCAAATCTAATCTGGAGCTGGGCCTGATTTGCATAATGTTCTCTTTTTAAATATGTATATTAATAAGCAGATGAGGACATGGGAAGTGGAGTACATTAGCATGCTTTTAAAGGAACTTGTGTGATCTGTGATGTGGCCAGGGCACAGTCTCTGCAATGCATTCAAATAGAGGTTCTGGGCCCTTAATGAGCCTGGGCCGAGGGGAGGCTGACGTGATTAAGAACTGAATTCCAAATGGTAATATTTTCACTGTGGTTTTAGTTCAGAAATGTTGTTTATATGTAAAATTGAACTAGGCTCCATTTCAAGGGCTTTAATGGTCTTAGTGGTGGCTTAATGGCCATCGAGGTCAGTGATAATGAGCCACTGTATATTGGCATTTAACTGACCAATCACTCATGTATTGTGCCTATCAGAATAGTTTGGCAGCTTTGATTGGGTGCCTTTCCTTATAGCCACACCCCTGCTTGAATACTATTGGCTATTCAAATACTTATTTGATTGCTATCTTTGTCCTCTAAGAAGGTCAGTTAATTCTAGTCTAGTTCAATCATCATCTGACTGAAATTACATTGTATAACCTCAGGCCAATAATAATTCATGTTCAGAAACATACTGTACCAGCGGCTGTTTGAGTCAGAGTGAGTGTTCAGGTGTACTGTATTTTAGGTCCATGGTACAGAACAAAATATCTGCCCACCTTAAAAATAGAATAACCCAAGAATATTCCCAATATTCCCAAGAATAACCAGCTGGATGTCACTTGTTTTCTTGATCAGAAGGTCAGTTAATTCTAGTATAGTTCGATCATCATCTAAAATTAAGTTGTACAACCTCAGGCCAATGATAATTCATATTCAGAAACATACCGGCGGCTGTTTGAGTCAGGGTGAACATCCAGGTGTATTGTATTTTAGGTCTGTGGTTCAGAACAAAATATCTGCCCACCTATAAATCGATGAACCATTTTCCAAGAATACACAGCTAGATTTCACTTGCTTTCTGATGTTATGAACATAAAGTTTGAGTTAGAAAGATAGAAGTTCTTTTTCCCCAAATTATTTTGGGTTCAAAAAGGATCCAAAGCACCCATTAACAGTCTCTCTTGGGCATTAGCTGAAGTTTAATGTTTTCACTGAGAAATAATTGATTTGGAAAGACCTTGGCATGTTATCTTTATCTCAAGGAGTCCAAGAGGAATGGCAATACAGTGATGGGGAACGGCAAGACCAGACTGACTCTATCCTGTGCCATCACCAAAGGAGACAAGCCAGGGAATAAAATCTGCCAATAGGAAGCTGCCATTGCACACATTCTACTGATTATCAGCGTGCGCCAAGATTAAAAAGTTAAAAATGCTAAAAGTAAGAAACATGCTTTCAGTTTCTTATTTGTTCCTCAGAGGAGAAATCTACCTTTTGACTAAAGAACACCTGTTGCTTTTTTTAACAGCCTTTGGCTGTGGAAATCTTTGGTCTGCTAACATGTGGTGATTTTCTTTTTTGCAGAACTTTTGCAGCACATGAGAAAAAAAATAGATGTCATTTTGATTTGGCACTTTGCTGATCAAAGATAACTGTGTATAAGTGTGTAGAAACTTACTGTGTTGATTTTTGTGCCGTCTAAATTGCTCTGGGACATATTTGCTTGAACATATGTACACACAGAGTCCTGTCCAGGCCTCCAGAAGGCTTTCTACCCACACTGGTCATCTGTAGCCTGCCATATAAAAATTCCCACAGGCTGCTTCCTGTGACAGGGCAAATGCTGCAACTTGCCTGAAAAGACTGGCTCTGAAACCAACATGGCCGGCTCTCAGGAGAATATACCCACAGGGCTACCCTGGAGCCAAAATGGCTGCATCCCATGGGCAGCGTACCCACATGGCTGCCCTTAAAGCCAATATGGCCAAAATTCCAGGATGTGCAACATCTTTGTTGCAGAAAACTCAAAATGGCCAAATATTCGTGGCTATCTCCCAAAGGGTTGCGCTAGAGCCAAAACAGCTGACAACCACAAAGCTGCAAGCAGGCCACCTTTTTCAAAACACAACTAGCCAAATGGCCAGATGTTTATGAATCAAAAACTATTTAGTCATGACAGCGTGCCTGAATGATTTCACCTCTTGAGCCATATAACGACGTATCCAAATCATCTCCCTCTTTGCCAACTATGATCTGTTTCTTGGACTGAAATTTAGAGACAATTAACTCACCAAGGACAGTCATGCAAAGCGAAGTCCATAAAATCATCACTTGCTAATCTCTCATGCCTGTAGCTCAGGAGAAGATTATGCATCAATTTAAAGCGTAATTAAAATATAAAATTGCTAAATTGAAAACCGTAATTTGCGAAGACACCACGGACGAGCTTTTAAACGAGAAGTTCATGTATTCTGACATTAAATTTGATGGCGAAGTTCAATTCTAGACTACAGTGCGATCAGAATTATACTTTTCACAGAAATCATGCCTCTCAGTTGGCTAGATAATATGGCTCAGTGGTGAGGCAGAATGAGTGTGCTGATGTCTTTGGTAATTGTGGAGGATTAGAAATGCATTGAGTTTGAAATGACATTAGTTGGGCTAATTAAATTCTGGACGATTGTGCTGCGCTTCCACTAGGATCTATGTGGGCTAAGAGAGGGAGAGAGAAAGAGAGAGAGAGAGAGAAGGGTTTTTGTGTGTGTTTAGGTCTTATCTCCTTCGACAATGCAACATCCATTCAGCCCTGTGGAAGAAATTACTGCCTGCAGCAGGTAGGGAGAGAATATGTCACCGGCAGAATCAAACAGAGTGAAACAGAGGTAGAAGAGAAAATGGCAAGAAAAGAGCGCAAAGGCGGCGGAATGAGGAACTTTTTCATTTGTAGTCAGGCAGTCGACTGATTATCTTAATTATAATTTGTTGAGGTTGAGAGGTCACACATTATTCATTAACATAAAACTTAAGCGGCCAAATTATTAATCTGTGGTTTAAAAAAGGAGACATAGAAGTTTTTATTTCAAAACTACCCAATTATCTCAAACTGCTTGAATCGTGTTTTGGTTCAGATTGAGTTGAGTCGTGGCGGGATGTTTATTTAGCTGTACGCTCTCCGCTAACCAAACAGTCAGGCTAAATAAAGCAGACAATTATGGAAACTCTCTTTTAAAATCACGGTTTTCTGTCATGGCTCATATGACCGCTGCCTTATTGTTCTTTGCACACGTTAAGCGTTGCTGATTATTGCATTTTATTTTGCAGTAAAAGCACAAATTTAAGCCTTTAGCAAGTATTTAGAGTACAATGAGGAAGTCTGACACTGGTTCAAGCTCCTGTCCTTGACAGTGCCCTGGGCTCACAGTAGCTATAGTTCTCTAATTTGTTGAGGTTGTTTGTATTAAATGTGATTTGTTGCTGATGATTATGTAATATTATTTAGACATCCTTTGAAGGGACTTTTGTAATTACTGCTCAAATGTGTCACAAATGTTAATGAACAATAGCAATATCTGATTTGTGAACAAATTAGTGAATTGATTGAACTGGTTCACAAAACAGTTTGTTCATCAATTGCAGGTCTCCAGATTGCGACTAAGTATTGTAAAAATATTAATTTACGAGTAATATTTTTGTTGAGATCACCACTGGCGACTATATCAATGCTATCTCACGATCAATTCGTACATATTTTACGAGGTGGCTAATTCATATAAATTTGTAAGACCTCACTTGTACGATTTTGTACGTTTTCTGTGAGGAGTAGGTTAGGAGTTTGTCATTCATACAAATTCATATGAATTTGCCACCTCATAAAATATGTACGATTTTTCACAAAACATACAAATTCCTACGAATTTGCCACCTCGTAAAGTACGTACAGTTTTTCATATAACGTTCACATTTATACAAGCCAAGTCATAGGAATTCGTACGAATTAGCCACCTTGTAAAATATGTACGAATTGCCGTGAAATCGGGCTGACTATAAATGACTTAAGAATTTGCATGTAATGCCTTTTTCCAGCTTGTTTTGGGATCACATCTTTTGTTATGTTGACGTAATAAAATAAGACAATGTGTATCAAAGTTTTAGGCACATGCTGATGGCACACTTGTTGTGGCAACTTGAGAGAGATCGAAAATGACGGAGATGTGCAAAGTACTCAAACAAAATACAACAGGTAAAGCTGTCAACTGTGTGGACATTAACAATATCGTTTATAATCGATATGGCTTCTTCTTATCAAGATCTTAGTCTATATGCTGTGTTCTGTTAATGCGTGAACTTCGTTTTATTTGTAGTGCACTTGCTGTCTAATAATCACAATAAGCTTTGTGCTCTGTTACTTTTTAATAAACACACAGAAACAGCTTTAAAACTCTGCCAAATTCAATGAAATTCAAACAAAAAATAAGGTTTGCTGCTCATAAATGTAGCATGAGCGATTGCTTTAGCGATACAGTACAGCACAACTTACTTAAATGTCTCATGTAATTACTCATTCAGTGTTTCAAACTGTGGAAAATGTGTATAGCTGGTAAACAATGCCATGTAACAAACTCAAAATAACCAATTGGCGCCTTTTTTGCAATGGCTCCTTAAGTGTTTTTTTGTTGTTGTTGTTTTTTGTCTGGAGCCCTGAATTTGATTGGACTGAATTGGACTCCAAAGTGATTCTTGAGTCAACAACTCACTACTGGGCAGAGACCACTGAAATGAAAACCTCCTCTAATGAGTCATTTGGAATTTTGTAAGTAGAAAGACTGAAACAGTATTTTATTTTGTAAACATATACTAATAATCTGTTTTGTTTACAGTTTTAAACAATATGAACTTTAGAATTATTTATTGTAAATGCAAATTATATTTTGGTTCTCAACTGAACAATGAGCTAAATCATGAATCAAATGAATTTCTTTGAACAAGTTCATTGAATCAGGCCGTTCGAAAGAACTGAATCTCTGTCGTGACTTCCAATCACTAACGTAAACATTGTTCATCCGCACCTCGTCACTTTTATAGACTCCTTGAGCTCACAAATTAGCAGCATTATGTGGATTTGTTTGTTTCTTTGCTTTAGAAATAGGCTGGAGCTGAATAGCAATAATCCCCAGTTGTCATCCTGCATTAACAGATTATGGTTCATCTCCAGAGAGACTGCCCAAACTTAATAACCTCAGTTTCAACACCTAATGAGATGCCTTTAAAATATATGGGGGGAATAATAAACATATTTGTGTTTAATGTGGGCATTTAAGTGTGCAGTGTGAGAGAGAGAGACTGTGTATTTATGGCTGGTATAAACAGATGTGTATTTTTAGCCACCTCAGCAATGGTTAGTACAGATGGGAACAGACTCTGTACAAGAGTCCAATTCATCAGACGTGCATTTAGTGCTCTTTAATTTACAAGAGAAAGAGAGAATGAGAGACAAAGAAGCAGACATAAAAACCTTCTAGTGGGTTTGAAATGTTTAAATTTCTGTTATCTAAGACTACACGCAAAAACACTTTCTGTAATTGAACTCAGCTAAATTGTATTTATGCGATTCGATCTGAACCGCCCAATTTCCTTTGCATAAGTCGCACAGATTACCGTCTGATGAAACATTGTACTGCTATGTGAACTGACAACTGGCATAATGACTCCAGAATGAACTGTGCATGTGTGATGTGCACTCACTTGTGTGGGGGTGTGTTGAAGGGTAAATAACAAAAAGGGGGCTGCAGTGTGCTTGATGCGATCAGATATTTGAGGATGAAAAACATGGAAATTTATGTAATGATCTGAGTTTTAATAATTGCCTTAAGTGCTCTGCAATAACCAATTTAAATACTGTTTCCCTCTCCCTTCCTGTCCTCATCGCGAAGCGATTTCTGAAGCAGTGTGACACAAATGCATACTGATATGATTTAATTTTTAAAAAGTATGCCGTTTATAGGAGGTAATTGTGAAATTGATGTAAATATCCAAAAAGGGGTGAGAGTGTTACGCTCTGAAAGCGAGTAAGTGGGCTGAATTTGGGTCAGAGCGTTGATTTGTATTAAATCTTCTCAATATGGATTCCCTTATCCGAGCTCCAGAGATTCACTGAGAGCAGTCACAGTAATTGTGCATTGGTCCTGGAGCTGAAAATTGGTTATATATTGATGTGATATTGCGCTGGGGATAGGAAGAAGGCCACAGGAAGTCCAAACAAATAAGTGGGTTCGGGAGGAAAACGGAAATCTGGATTATCTCTATTTGAGAATCAAGCCAGAAGGGTGGAAGCTCGGCCCTATTATTGATATAACAAAAGGACCAATAGCCACAGAAAGCAGAAACACACAAACGCAAATAAACAAACCCTTTTTCCTCACTTTCACATGAGGTTTGACTTTTTTGCCCCCTTGATTTATCATTTTGGTTCTCTTAAGCACATTATACTGAGATAATACAGTACATTATAGCACTGTATCAGCAAAACATTATATGCTTTGTTAATTAGTGCAAAGTTTTACAGTATGTGTTGACTGCTTAGGGCTTAGGGCTCATATGCAAAAGTTTTACATCTTTTACAGCTTTTTAAATGAAATAGCAATATGTAGAAACCAAACTTGGCTATTTTTATGTGCATTTTTTATATTCAGCACACTGAATGTCTTCATTAAACCGCAGTGTTCTCCCGGTGTCAGATACTTGGATAAAGTCTACGCCTTGTGCAATCTTGAACGCCTGACGTCTTTTCCCTCCATTTCAGTGACCTTCCGGGCATTTACCAACTGTTCGTCAATATTTCCTTGATTAGAAGCCAAGATGAGGAGGATGTGGGGAAGCATGCAGAGATTTTAATATCTCTGTATCAATGTGTAAATTTCATAAGGGCTTCTTAAATTGGTTATAAAATAAGGTAATGCTAAATATTATGACTTTTTTCTTTGAGTTAACTTTTTAGAGAGTGGTCCCATCAAGTTTCAAGACATTTGATTTCCCACAAGCAATGAGCTCAAGTTAAGTTTAACAACACTTTTGTGCACCTCATGGACTTGTTTATATCTTTTTACTTTGATTACAGACTAGCTGTTTGTTAGCAGGGCTCTCATATTCGATTTAACCGCTAAAGTTGCACCCCTCGACCGACTGTACTGTTATTGTCTCATTAATACGCACAAACTCCTCTGTGGTAAATCTTGGCAGGGGTTTAATGGAAGTCCTTGGCTAGTGAGCCCAAGGTTAGCACCACGTCTCTTGAGGATAATTAGCATTGGCTCATTACAGGCGGACGGGGCAGCAAGAGGCCCCGAAACCCCCGTCACACCGAAGAAAACGCTCTCCCGCTCAGCGCCAGCGGCCTCGCAGTCAGACTCCCCGCATCAGATCATATATGACACGCACGCGCTCTGCAATCACACGGTACCAGCTCGCTGAGGAGCGAGAGGACTGCAGGGTGAAGTCTGACTGTAATCAAGAAGCAGGCTTGAGTGAAAGCTGGATTGAAGACAAAGGCCCCGTGGAGTCGATGATTTCACTGCGGGTTTAGACAATGTAGGAGTAGCCTTCAGACAGAGGTAGGAGATGAGTGGAAGAGTTTGAAGTGTGCTTTTTTTTGGCTTGAAGTTTTTGAGTTCGGAGTATCTGAGAATAACTTGGGCCTGGATAGGTTGGCACGTTTTTCTTCCAAAGAAGGGGAGGAAAAGAAGACTTCTGAGTCCAAATATTCAACCCGTACACACACACGCACACTCAGACCCTCGGGTCTCAGGGTCTCGCTTAATTACCGGACTTCATTAGAGGAGTTGGCAGCGTGGTTTGTGTGACTGGGCAGCCGGCCAGTGCTGCAGAAACGAGACCAGGTCTCACTGTTTGATCCCTCAAGATAGTGGACCGAAGACTCCTTTCCAAAGACAAGTGTGTGTGTGTGTGTGAGATGGTTTGTTCGGCTTTGAATTGGTGTGATTGGATGTGATAATTTTAAGAGTGTAACAGTGTGTGTG
Organism: Labeo calbasu; assembly: GCA_019740295.1. Classification (NCBI taxonomy): domain Eukaryota; kingdom Metazoa; phylum Chordata; class Actinopteri; order Cypriniformes; family Cyprinidae; genus Labeo; species Labeo calbasu. The sequence continues at coordinate 39,790 of JAHKKF010535470.1, read as the reverse complement.
TGTGTGTTTTTCTGCAGTGTTCTGGCGCAGAACAGCAGGTGTTTGATTTACTCAGCTCAAAGTTGAGACCCCTCTACTGTCCAGCCGAGAAAAATGAAATGATGAAAAAGCCATACCCAACTACTTTTACACGCTCACTCCTGTTAGCTGCAGGTATTAATAGCTGGTAGATAATATCCTTTGATTTTTTTTTCCTGACTTTCCTCCTGTGTTTTCTTTTGGGTTTATTTTGGATTTATTAATTTCATCTCCAATTTTAAACAGATTCTGTAATCCATCCTTTCAATGATACTGAGTAACGCACTGTTGGTGTTTAGAAAACAGTTATTTATAACATTATTTAATATTCTTTTTAAGCTTTGTAGATCCCACATTTTTTTCTTTGTGTAATTCTGATAGCTATTACAACTAATAAAGTACTTCCTTTGACTAGCACTTAAAGGGTTACTTCACCCAAAAGATTTAAATTAGCCCATAATTTACTCACCCTCCAGGCATCCTAGGTGTAAATAACTTCCTTCTTTTAGACAAATACAATTAGAGTTATATTAAATATTATGTTGCCATTTCCAAGCTTTAGAAATGCATGGACGGGTGTTTCTCTCCATCAGTTCAAAACAAGTCCAATAAAGTGCATCTATCCATAATAAAATGTGAATAAAGTCCTCCTGTAGCAAATCGATGGATTTTCGTAAGAAAAATATCCATATTTAAAATGTAATAATCACTTTAATCTAAAGCATGCGCCGATGAGTTTCGCACAAATCAACGTTTACGGGAGCGAAGAAAACAAAGTTTCCTTACTTTAGCAACGTAAAACCAGTCTCCTCTTGGGTTATATCAAAATCCTCCTTCATTTTACTTTACAAATCGTCATTTTGTACATCCAATTTGTGACCGTTGTTTTGTTTTGATCTCTCCACAGCATGTTCGCGTTCATCACTTCTGAGCGGCGAATACGCACCACCAAAGTCAAACTTAAGCGGCCCGGAGGTGCTTCCATGTACAACAGTGAACAAATGCTAGATTAAAGTGATTATTACGTTTTAAATATGGATATTTTTCTTCCATCGATTCGCTACAGGATGACTTTATTCACCCCCTGGAGCCGTGTGAGGCACTTTTCATTATAGATGGATGCACTTTATTGGACTTGTTTTGGGCTGATGAAGAGAAACACCCGCCCATACAATTCTAAAGCTTGGAGATGCCAGGATAATTTTTAATATAACTCTGATTGGATTCGTCTGAAAGAAGGAAGTCATATACACCTAGGATGCCTGGAGTGTGAGTAAATGTGAGCTAATTTTCATTTTTGGGTGAACTAACCCTTTAAAGCTTATCGAAAATACATTTATTTAACTTGACATACATGTCTGTCCCTGTGTTTCATGTATCAATATATGGGCCGATAATATCTCACTATGGTCTGTGCAATGCAACAGAAAATAAGTGGCCATCAAAACGTCTTGTTTGATTTTTGTCACTGTCATGACTGTTTAGTCATGTCAAGTCAAGTCACCTTTATTTATATAGTGCTTTATACAGTAGTTTCACAGTAGTAAACAGGAAAATAACAGAATCAATGATGCAGACTTCATCAGATATAAGAAATTCAAACTCTCCTATAAGGAAGTTTATTATTCAGGTCAGTTATTCAATGTTAGAATGGCAGCTCCTGCATCAGCGGTACTCTTGTGAACACCAGTTGAAGACTTCGACGAAAGAAAAGAAATTGTTGAATAAAGTCTTTTTTTTTCTTTGTGCACAAAAAGTATTCTCATAGCTTCATAAGCCACTTGAACCACTGATGTCACTGGAATATTTTTAATGATGTCCTTACTACCTTTCTGGGCCTTGAACGTGGTATTTGTGTTGCTGTCTATTGAAGGTCAGAAATTTCTTGGATTTCGTCAGAAATATCTTAATTTGTGTTCGAAAGATAAATAAAGGTCTTACGGGTTTGGAACTATCCCTTTAATGTGATGAACTGTTGGGACCCTTGTATGAACTTGTGAGGAACTGACTTCATACATAGGCCTAACTAAAAATGATCTTGAACGCAGTTGGTTTAAAAAAGAAAAAGAAAAAAAGTGAAGTTAGTTCTGAGAAAAGTTCTAGAATTATTTGTTTGCCACTTGGTTTGATATTCTGTTATCTAATGCAACCAAGTTCAGACATTAAGTGTGACTGAAATGTCCAAAAAAATCTCAAATACTTTTTTGGGGGTCCCTGTATATGCAGACATACACATATCTAGCTCATTGTGTTACGATCACAGTCGGAGTCTCTCCATAAATCCACCCCCCTCACTCTCCCTGGCGGTACGGCTAGATAAGGGTCCTCAGACTGGCGGAGCATGCAAAAGCACATATCGAATTAACTGTCGGTAATTATCTTAAAACGATGCTTGTTGAAGCGACATGGGGAGACGAATGCATAAGAGAGATAAAGTAGCCGGGCTCCTCCTAACAGCAGGCAAAGTTAACTCCTTTCTGCAGAAGCCCCAGATAAGCTCTCTTTGCCTAAGGCACTCAAGTGCATTTGTGCTGTTATTTGTTGTGTTATTGCTTTGTGCACATTGAATGGGCAGTTTGGTGCCCGCACGCTCACTGAAACTGCCATGCATTGGGCCACTAGGGTGAAGGCCAACTGAAGCATTCCATCATGCTGAGCAGACTCGTGATCGCGGATTGTCTTATCCAATGAAAGCGTGGGCTGCTGAGCTAGCTTGCAAGTCACTGAGGTGTGTGAGCATTGCATGAATATAAATGCATCGTATGTGTGAAAACAGTTTGTGCATCAGGTGTCATGTATGATCACCTTGATGAAACGAAAAGGCTAGAAAACATCTGGCTCACGTCATCTGAATGACACATATAAATATATCATCCCTAACGTATTCATCGCATGACAACAATTCTACTGGCTACTTTTGTATGCGCTATTTTAGTGTGAAAACTTTTTCACAATTGTATTCTGTTTATAAGGAAATTTGTGTATGTTTTCTAATAATCATGGCTGATGGAATTCATGAAGGGATGGACAAGAAGCACATTATAAATGGGTATATCTAAGGTGTAGATGAGTGCTGATGACGGTACAGTGGTAAAAAGATGGGGAAATATGCAGTGCAAACTGCATGCAAAACAGATTTTGCACCATTACCTTATTTACATAATTCTTTTAATGAATTGGGTGCTAAAACAATGCAGAAACTGTATGCAAATAAGTACCTTGAGTGTAAGTGCAATTTATTACTAGAATCCTAGTTAATTCCAGTAAAGTCTTATGAATAACATTATATTAAATGATTTCTCCATCAAAATGCCAATGCTGTCATATATATATATATATATATATATATATATACACTGAAACAGCTCTGATGTGCTGATGGTGGTTGAATTACATACATGCTTACTCATTATAGATCAGGTGAATGATCCCATGTCTTTGAAAGAGGAGCACAAGTCAATAATGGCTGATTCTGGCAGCATGATTGCGATCAATGTAACTACATTAACTTATACAGTTCCAGCTTTAGTGCTGTGGGCATTGTGGCTGATTTAGGGTCATCTTAGCCAAAGAATCAAGGCTTTACTCTTTATATTTATGCATTTATCTTACATTCCCCTGAAAGTAAGGCAGTATCTTTGAGTATCAGGTGTTTGGCAAGAAATGGTTGTCTGGTGTGGCTGGATAAGAATAATGTGTGTGTACTGGTGTGTGTCACCATATCAAAATGTGGGGACTTTGCTTCCGGAAATCTAGATTCTTCAAATCCACCTCAATGTGTGTGTGTGAATGAGTGTGAGATGATGTATGTGTGTGTGTGCGCACGATGGTGTTCGAAGATAACGTAAGAATTTCTCACTTCTCCCTGGGCGGCTGTAGTGATCCGCTTTTGTGTGTCCCATTTAAAAGCCCCTCAGTACCTCTTTGAGGATCAGCCATCAGCTTCTTGATATCTCAATTTTGGCACGCCGTTCACACACTGTGAGCGTGTGTGTATGAGTGTATGTTTAACCTTCAAACAAGAAGTTTGGATGTGAATAGGACACTGTTCACAGGAAAACAACAAATGCATTTGTTGCAGTGAAACTGACGTCAAAGTCAATATTACACCTAGAAAAGGTGGACAGCGTGTTTCTCAACGTCCTTCACGAGCAGACTCGCCAGGCGCTGGATGGCTGTTGTTTGTTGTGTGTTTTTTGACCTAGCTTAATTGCGGCTGCGGACTCCTTTGAGGCGGGAGGCTGATGCGGCCCTCAAAAACGCTGATGGGTACACAGTAATAACTCCCTTCTCTGATTATTTTTTAATCTCCTGTTGGTTCAGATCTGCACGAAGCTGAAAGAGTTTTTTTTATTATTATTGTTATTTTATTTATCTTGAGCTGGGCATGGAGATGTGGGAAAATGGAGAGCAAGGTCAAAAACCCGCCTGTGGAAAAAAACATCATGCCTAATTCCACAGTGGACAGAGGAGTCATTACCCATAACACATAAATATGTCTCAGTTTTTATGCAAACAATTTCAGCTGGTTATTGCTTATCAGTGCTCTCGCCTTCTTTAATCTCGGAGACGTGTTATATTTTATAATGTAGTCTTTAAAGGGAGAGTTCACCCAAAAATGCAATTCTGTTGTCATTTAGTCACCCTCATGTTGTCTGAATCTAAATGATAGCGAACAAATCATTCAAACAGGATTTGTGAATCAAATCAATGATTCACTGAAAAGATCCGAATCGAATGAATCTTTAAAAACTGCATATGTACAGTTGAGGTCAAAAGTTTACATACACCTTGCGGAATCTGCAAAATGGTAATTATTTTACTAAAATAAGAGGGATCATACAAAATGCATGTTATTTTTTTATTTAGTACTGACCTGAATTAGATATTTTACAGAAAACACATTTACATGTAGTCCGCAAGAGAAAATAATAGTTGAAATTATAAAAATGACCCCATTCAAAAGTTTACATATGCTTAATTCTTAATATTGTGTTGTTACCTGAATGATCTACAGCTGTTTTTGTTTTGTTTTGTTTAGTGATAGTTGTTTATGAGTCCATTGTTTGTCCTGGACAGTTAAACTGCCCGCTGTTCCTGAGAAAAATCTTCCAGGTCCCACAAATTCTTTGGATTTTCAGCATTTTTGTGTATTTGAACCCAAACGCTCACTGATGCTTCAGAAGAAAAAACGATGCATTAAGAGCGAGGGGTGTAAACATTTGAACGGAATAATGTACATGTTTCTTATTTTGCCTAACTGGCTTTTTTTCTTCTTTTTTTTCATTTAGTACTGCCCTTCAGAAGCTACAGAAGACATATACATGTTTCCCAAAAGACAAAATAAGTTCAATTTACCCTGATCTTCTAATTCCAAAAGTTTTCACCCCTTGTCCTCAGAGTGAAAAGATGGATCTCAAAATCATACAGTCATTTTTGGAAAGGATTCAAATAAACAAAAATGCTGAAAAAACAAATAATTTGTAGGACTAATATTTTATAGGACTAATAGGACTAATAATTAGTCCTATTATAGGACTAATAGGACTAATATTTTTTTTCTGAAGAACAGAAAGCAGTTTAACTGTTTAGGACGCATGAACAACTATCACTAAACAAAAAAAACAAAAAAAAAAAAAAAAAAGCTGTGGATCATTCAGGTAACAACACAGTATTAAGAACCAAGCATGTCTTTTGAACAGGGTCATTTTTATAAATTCAACTATTTTCTCTTGTGGACTATATGTAAATGTCTTTTATATGCATTATCTTATTCAGATCAGTACTAAATAAAAAATAACATGCATTTTGTATGATCCCTCTTATTTTGGCAAAATAATTTACATTTTGCAGATTCTGCAGGGTGTATGTAAACTTTTGTCCTCAACTGTATCTATTGTATAGTATGTTAAAAGCGTAGTCTGTCAAAATGTACAGTTTTCATTTAAAAAAATGGTTGAAAAATACCAAGATGGCTTATTATGTCTGGCAAGTATGCAACCGATGCACATTTTACTATCCAATAAAGCCACAGGAGGAGATTTGTGAATGAAAGTGATGTAACTGACGCTAGAGCACATGGCAATGTGATGGATGTAGTACATCAGGATTTCATTCATACTGCATATATTGGTAATATTTGAAATGTACTTTGTTGATGATTGCAATTACTTATTCAAAAGACCTACTCAGAGATTTGCAACAATTTGTTAGATTTTCAATGAATCATTGATTCAGTGCATGAATCAGACATTGCCTTATAAACTTATAAAGGCTGAAAAATCATGAAGCTTGAAAATGTTATTGAATATAATGTTTCCATTTATGCCTCCTGAGGCCTATTATTTAAGGGGCAAGGCACAAGTTTCTTGTGGTTGTGTTCAAACGACCAATTCACTTTCACTTTACTTCGCTAAAATGATGAGCACTTTTCTAAAGGTCTGACAGGTAGAAGTTAATTCACCTGACAACTATTACCTAGAAACACTCAGGCCATGGCAATTTATGGTTAATTTTCAGAGAGAGCTCTTAACACATGCACATACACTCACATACACACAATACATATATACCCACTCACTCTTCCTCAACCTGTATGTTATATATCTGCAAATAAAGTCTTTCTTTTTTTTTTTCTTTCCAGGGTGAATAAAGTAAAAGGAAAAAGAACAATCAGGAGTCTTTTTGAATTAATTTGCTTAAGTGAGGTTACAAATGGGCATAATAGCCATGGCAGCCACAATTACAGTCAATTTACACTTTCCAATTATCCATAAAAGGTACTTAACCTAATACTTGATGTGTGTCAGACGAAGGCAGGCCCAATTAAGCATGGGGGTGGTCTGAATTTCTGCGCCCCCTCTCTTTTGCACACATTCTCTCCCCTAGCTCTCCTGATCTAAGCACCACTCTAGTGAATTTAACACCAGCCATCCAAAACTCCACTCTGGGTAAATCACAGCCACTCCAGTTCAGCCTCCACTCCAACAAATTTTCAGGGATTTCAACCTGATGAGCAGGGCTGTACTATTCTAACTATTGTTTCCTGTTGGTCATTGTAATCATACTTGTGCTTTCTCTGGACGTCCTGGGTGGAAGCGCTTTAGGAGTTTAACGAACAAGCTAATCTATCTGACAGTATGCATAGATTAGCATTACAGTACAATACTGGAATAATGGTTGCTTTATCAGTTCTGCACATGAAACTGTCAGTTACTGATATCTTGATTTTCAAAAACCCTGAAAAAAGCTCTGCTGTTATGTGTTGTTTTCTTATGACTGTTAGTTAAATTTTTAATGAATCAAATTAATTAATTACAGTTAATCACACACACACACACACACACATATATATATATATATATATACATTAATTGTTATATAATTGAACATGAGCTTTTTAATGTTTTCTCAATATGCACTTTTCTCAATATGCCTTGTCTAAGAATTATTGAATAAACTACAACTGGTGCAAAATGCTGCATCTAGAATGCCTTTCAAATAGGGGAAAAAAGCACACACATTACACTTGTTTTAGCTAATTTGCATTAGTTGCCTTTAAGTACAGAATATTATGGTTCTTTATTAATTTATTTTTAAATCATTGATAGACTTAGCACCTTTATGTCTTTCTAACTGTTTAATAAAATATGTTCCATTTCATAGATTGTGCTAAATAAAATGTGTTATTACATATATGCATTTGGCAGAAACTTTTATCCAAAGCAGCCTACACTGCATTCAAGCAATACATTTTTCTAATTCATGCATTCCATGCAGGAGCGATTCTAGAATTTTAATTTTAGGGGGGTTCAGCCCCCAATGAGCATAAAATAAAATGAAAAAAAAAAAAATAATGTTTGACTAATAGGGGTGGTAAACTAAACTTATTGCAGCATTCTAATACAACCCTCTTTCCTTATAGCTCAAGTATGCAAACCTCTTTGCCACATGCACTGGAATATGTATTATACTGAAAGTAAAATTTTCAAATGAAAATGGCAACCTGGTCGTTTTATAAAGTGTGCGTTTATATGTGCTTAAAGGAGAAGTCCACTTCCAGAACAACAATTTACAGATAATGTACACACCCCCTTGCCATCCGAGATGTTTATGTCTCTCTTTCTTTAGTCGAAAAGAAATTGTGTTTTTGAGGAAAACATTTCAGGATTTCTCTCCATATAATGGACTGATATGGTGTCCCGAGTTTGAACTTCCAAAATGCAGTTTAAATGCTGCTTCAAATGATCCCAAATGCGGTTGTAAATGATTCCAGCCGAGGAAGAAGGTTCTTATCTAGGAAAACGATCGTTTGTTTTCATTAAAAATACAATTTAAATACTTTTTAATCTCAAACACTCGTCTTGTCTGATTTTGAAGTTGAGGGAAAACATGAGATGGGAGTTTTTCGACATACCCTAACTGTCATGATCCGAAAAAAAAAAACAAAGGTTTGGAAGAGCAAGACAAGACAAGCCTTTGACATTAAAAAGTATATAAATTGTATTTTTATGAAAAAAACTGATTAAACTGCAAAATAAGACCCTTCTACGATCATTTACAACCGCATTTGGGATCATTTGAAGCCGCATTTAAACTGCATTTTGGAGGTTCAAACTCGGGGCACCATATCAGTCCATTATATGGAGAAAAATACTGAAATATTTTCCTCAAAAACATAATTTCTTTACGACCGAAGAAAGAAAGACATGAACATCTTGGATGAAAAGGGGGTGAGTATATTATCTGTAAACTGTTGTTCTGGAAGTGGACTTCTCCTTTATTTTTTCTTCTCCAAATAGCTGTGTGATGAGGGGTAAACGTAGTGAAAACTTAGGCTACAGTAGATGGGGAACCAATTGCTCCACCATTATATTTTGTAAACTGTATTTATGACAGAAAACTGCACAGATGCAGATATTATAACAATCTATCGATAAACACACATCTTGTTTTCTGTTTCTCGCTCTACACCACCGCGGTCTGAGGAGCGAAGAACGCATTGAAAGACAGGTTGAAAGGCGATCACAAATTCGAGTACAGTTTATGGAGCTGAGTAGTCATGTTAGGAGGGTTATAGCCCCCCTAAAAATGGCCTAGTGACGCCCATGATTGCATGGGAATCAAAACTATATCTTTGGTTGTCATGTCACATCTTTTAGTCTTACGTCATGAGTACTACTTTTTTTACTTTTATTTTTTTCATATGTTGACTGCAAAGATAAGCCTTCTCTCTCAAACCCAGTTGTAGCACATCTAGCACATACAAAATTGTAGTTTATTGTTATGAGAATTAATCTTGGATTCCCTTCCTAATTTGTCTCTTGGTGTGTATCTGTACCCTCAAGATACCCTTATTGAGCGCAAGGACGCAAATCGCTATGGCGATTGAGTAAGTGGGACGCAGGAAACAGAGCGGCCCAACTGGGGAGTGAGAGAACGGGTGGGAGTAGGAGAGGGTGCAGAGAAAAGGAGGGCATCCTAAAAGACACTTGAGATGAGAAAAAGAAATTGAAAATATCAAAATGACATGTAAATGATCACCAAAGTACTTACAAGCACGCTTTCCTCAGTGTACTTGCGATGTTCTTGTCCAGTATATGTTTGACTTGTCAAAAAATACAGTTTGCGCTTGTTTAAGTGCTTATGCAAAATTAATGGCTACATGTAAATTCATTAATAAATAAGTAAATAAATAAATAAATAATCGAAAAAAGAAAGTAACAAACTGGTTCTGTATAGCTAATATAATTTCATTACATTTACATTTATTACATTAGATACGCAGGCAGATTTGTTCAAAAAGGGATCTTAAAAAACATGTAAATAGAGCACCCATATAATAATGGCACATCTTGCATCTTGCCTATCAACCTTCTTAGTGTACAATTCTCATCTCCTAAATAGCATTTAAATATAACCTTCATGGACACAGTTGCACAAGGCACGTGTGTATGTTGTCTCGGCGAGTAATTACTCTCATTTCAGGTTTAATGCCTGGTGCTTGTTGACATGCACGCTCACCATGCAGTGCCCGCGCACACAGATGGCATCATCTGAAAATAAAGATCAAAGACTACTGAAATCCCATTCGTTCCACTCCGAATGGGATCCGCATGCTTTGAGAGAGAGTGTGAGAGAGATTTGGTAACGTGCCGAAAGAGAAAAACGGAATTCTGGATCAGTGACTCCCAGATGGTGGTAGCAGATATGAGCGGTACCACCTCTAAAAAGAGGGCAGAGTATAGCGAGAACAGAATACTCATCCTGTGTTCTCTCTCTCTTTAACGTTATCTTCTCCATTTTAATTTAGCCCACTTGCTCCCTCGCTGTCTCTCTGTCTCTTTTCTACATTATCTTACTTTCGTCACTTTAATTGAGCCTTTTCACTCTCTCTTTCTCTTCCTCTGCCCCTCTTTATTTCTTACCCAATCTCATTTTTTTTTTCTAGTTTTAATGTTTATTCAAATTGTTTCCTGCTTTAATGACCGGGTATATTAGTCTTATATTCATGACTAATTCAGTGCTTGACGTCAAATACAAAACTGTCAGGTGCTGAAAATAGTCTTGAGGAAATATTTCACCTGGTAACTCACCCTGATTTTATTCCAATATCCGTATGACTTTTATGATGATGCAAAATTGTCTTTAAAGAGGTCTTCGTGTCACTATGGCCAGATTTACTAAACAGGGCAAATTGGAGTGCAATTCCATAAAAGCGCCGATGGGAGGGGAAAATTCTGTATGTGATTTACTAACTATGCGCACATTAAAGAAAACAGACGCAGCCAGAACATTTCCATAATGACCAGCGCAATCTACCAAGAGCAGCGCAAATTACCACCCGCTTTAAGGCTTTAAGAAATGCTTTTTTTGGAACATTAAATAATGGCGCAAATACCAATTGCGTGATTCATTTTAATACTCTCCTTCTATAAATTTTGTGTCTGAAGGGAAACACCTACAAATGCATATTCAAAAAGGTCAGAAGCAAAAATAACTGTCCACACTCTTTCAGTGCTAATTCACTGCGTCTTTTGTAAATCCTGACAGTAGTATTTTAACGTCAAAAGACTGTTTGCGCTGGCGCAAGATGTTAGTAAATCTGGCCCTATGTGTCTTCTGCATCTCTGCAATTACTTATTTAAGAAACAAACTGAAATGTAAGCCTTCATTTAATAATAATCTGCGACCAGAACTGAATTTGAGAACTGGGTCAATCAGTCAGGCAGCTTTTGTGAACTGGAGTAAAAAAAAAAAAACTTGGAATATAGTTGTATGGACTACTTTTATGATTACTTACTTTTTTTCATTCATTCATTCATTCATTCATTCATTCATTTAATTCACTTCAATTCAATTCAATTCAAATCGATTCATTTAATTCAGAAAGAAAGGGAAAAAACAGCAGTGAAACTTCATTAGTATTACATATATTGTAAGTTGTACAGATTTAGAATTAAGTTTTTTTATTATTATTGTATGTATGTATGTATGTATTTTTACATTAATCATATTCATGACTAATTCAGTGCTGGACATTAAATACAAAATTGTTAAGGATGGAACAAAGTTATAAAGAAATATTTTAGTCCAATAGTGACTATATGTCTTCTGCATCTTTACAACTGCTTGTTTGAGAAACTGACTGAAATGTAAGCCTTTATTTACTAATAATCTGTGACCAGATCATAAGTTGAACTCAAGAACCTGATCAATTTGTTTCTTAAATTAATCAGTCAGCCTGATTTTGTCACAAGCTACTGTATCTTAAAAAAAAAAAAAAAAAAAAAAAAAAAAAACTTGGAATATAGTTATATAAGCAACTATTTAAGATAGTTTTGCTTAACTTTTTCATTCATTAATCAATGAAAACAAATATAGTAAAAGTAACCATGTAGGCTATGCTGTTGACCTTATTTAGCCCCGCCTCTTTTTAGCCCTGCGTTTGCGGTCTTCTGTCTTCTGGAAGTATTTCCACAGTGATCTGATGGATTTATGAATGAATCATCCTGGTCTACTGACATTTGTTAAGACATTTGCTTTAAAGATTACAATTCTCACGATATCTTTCGTTAACTCTACAATACATAAATCCACTTTACTAGCTAAATTACTCTAAGACAGCGATGCCATAGAAATATACAGAGCTACCACACAAACAGAAGTTCAAAGACAATATTCTAAAGATGGTGACGTGCTTGTTTCTCTGGAGAATAAGGTCAATATTTTATGTGCCAAAAAAAAAATTATATTATATTACTTTCTAACATTGTACAATCTAAAAACAAAAACAATGCTTTTTAAAGCAGAAAATAAGTTAAATTCACTAAAAAGAAATAAAAACAAAAACAGATTAATTGTATTATATTTTGATTATAGTTACTTTACAGTTACTGCTATCACAAAATACACTTACTTGTAGGGTTAAAATTCTACGCATGGCATACTCATTGTCCAACTACAAATATGATAGCAATATGCAGTCTTATGAAAGTCATTTGAAATTTTAAGTTGTACAAACAGACAACTTAGATATTTGAGTTGACTTAACATTGTAAAGCAGCTGGGTAACAAACCCAACTTTTTTAAGTTAAACAAACCATTTTTTTTTGTTTAGTCAACTCAAATAACTAAAGTCACTTAACAGTATAACTTAATATTTCAAGTTGACTAAACCTAACTGAGTTGACTAAACTTAAAATTTTAAGGCAGCAGGGTAACAAATTATTTTAAGTTGACATAATTTATTTTGCAGTGTAGTTTAGCAGAAAATCACATGCAAAAGGCTCACACACTTCTGATAGCAAAATTGAAATAATTCCGTGACTTTCTAACGTTTACAGACAGGGAATATACCTGTGTAATATGTTATGCACTGAGGAAAACAGCACATCTCAAACACATTAAACAGAGCCAGTAGCGTCTTTGTCAGCAACACGTGTATCTGTCACAACATCTGATGGGGCAAGCCGTTTTAAACTAAATCTTACGAGTTATTTTAAAGTCCATAAACATGTCTCATGTTAAGGCAAAGTGGATTATGCACTTTACTCGAAGTGGCTCAATGTCTTCCACTATTTTACAGATGCGCTCGTATCAAACTATATCAAAAAATATATCGATATATCGTGCAAACTCTAAATACCACACACACAGCTATTAAATGACAGAATTGAAATCTTTGGGTGAATTTTGGGGGGTGGGGAGGTTGGGTATGTGTATTATTCCTATGTGTCACCAGTACTTGGTTCATTATTAACAGGTTCATATTGTTCTAAGCCCCAGTGCATAGTGGTGCTACAGGAGAGGTGAGGATGAAGTAATTGTCTCATATCAAATGAACAGGCATGAACAGCAGAGGCACACATCACCTGCATTGTCAGATGAGCACGTCGTCTGCGCCACTGATTTGAATCCGCGGCGTAGCTTGTTTACAAGTCATCTAGGGCACCGCCAGCGAAAGCCAGGGCATAAACAAGTGCACCTCATGTCAGGTTGAGTGTCACTCTTGCAGCATTCCATACACTAATCACAGGCATCCAGAACTTTTTCTCGCACACGCACCAAAAAAAAAAAAAAAAAAACTTCGCTGTTTTGGATGGCTTGTCCCCTACCGAGCTGAATTCTGCCGTGTTCACAACTAGGGTGTTAATCAAGAATTGTATGTCAAATGTGTAGACGACAACATCAGAACCAAATAATTAATTTTCTGAAGTGTGCTGACAAAATGGTTTGGATGAAGAGGAATCCAATGGAATGAGAAATGAAGAGAGAAGGGAAAGAAAAAAAAACACACACAAGAAAAAACACGTCGTTATAATTGGCGGTTTTGTTTGTGCATTAATAAAGGACTGGGGAAATGAATGTTATACATTATTTCCTTTTGAGCCAACAGACATATCTGAGGAGGAAATGAGATGGATGGAGTGTGAAATCCGCAATGTGGTGCGGCTTGCCTGATGCAAATGAAATGTCAACACACAGCGAAGGTAGTTAATGAGATTTCCAATGCGTAATTTCCACATTGCAGCCAAAGTGTGAAAACACAGAATAAACCCTGTCATTAAAAACAAAATACCACAAATAGAGACAGTAGTGTTCTTTTCTCTTCTTGCTTTTTGGTTCCTTTCCTCCTTCTCCATCTCAATCTTTGTCTTTCCTCCTCCGTGTAACCTCAAAACAGGCCTACGATCCATCTCATGGTGAAACAAAAGAAATAACTTGTGTCGCTGCCTTTTCTAGGAGATAAAACGTGTTAAACATCACACCATCATTCAAAGCATGCCAGGATGTAAAAGCCCAGCATACTGTATATGTGCCTCCTGTTTATGTTGTTTATAATGAAGGATTGTGCGATGGGATACCCTCCACTCGGAGGCGGATAAACTCTGTCATCCTGCTAGGGAAAGCCACTCAAGCGCTTACCGTTGACCCATATTTTAATTATTCATACTGATTGGCAGCTATTTATGCTGTGAGAAAGACAGATTAATGTAGCATTTTTATCTGCTTGCATCCATGTTGCCTGACTCTGATTTTAAGCCCAGGCACTATAAATCACTTTAATGAGCCGTGCCAATTGACAAGTGATTTCATGTTTAATAAAATACGGTACATTTGCAGCTGACACACTCGCTTAAAGCGCCCCAAGTCTAAAAATAAAAGCCTCAGGTACACAGAGCATCCTCCATCTCTAATATGCTTAAAACAAATTAGCTTCATCAAGAGATCTGACATATGTACTACAGCTGGTGAAGGACTAAATAGTGACACTTTTTTGTGTGAAGGTTTTTTATTAAGGTGAGTTTATTATATAACCTACAACCTTGTTGACAGAGTAGACGCACCCAAGTTCATACCCAGCATTTATTTTACAGCATATACTGTAAAATGTGAAAACACGTTATTTTCACGTTAAAATATATTTTTACTTGATCAGACCAAAAGATCAAAGGTATTTTTGTTTGTGTAAACTTGTTTACTTAGGTTTATTGAGTGATATTAAATATTTATGACACTGCAGGTGAATAGGGTAAAAAAAAAAAAAAAAAACTAATAGTTATCACCTTACTAACCCAGTTGATTGATTACATTGATAATTGCTAACATTTCTTGTATTACTAGTTTTCTAAAATGTTAGGTTTAAATATGCAAATTTCCATCAGAACCAATCCTTCTATAAAAACATTCAGGATATTAACAGGAACAAAAAAATGTAAAGATTGATGTATGTAAGTGCTACTGAAGTGAAGATTTATGGCTCGGTGTAGGAGAAAAATAAACATTTTCAGAAAACGGCCTTTACAAATATGTATTTTAATTGAAATCTATTTACACAAATAGATAAAGTGCTTTAAAAGTAATACTTAACAGTGTCTTTTGGATGTTTTCTTTCCACTAGTCTAAAAAAACCTATTTATTAAAAACCAAAAAGCCCAAAATCTTAAACTTGACAAGTGTGTGATGTTCTTTTTTCCCCTTAAAAAGTTTAGGACAGTCTGACTGACTGTAACTCAGCAGCTGAGTTGTTTCGTCAGAGACGGGCTCAACACAGAGGTTGGGTAGAATATAACCCAGTTAGTTGCAACAGAAAAACTACCCAGTACCTGGGTAAAAAAAAAATAGTAAAAATAACCCAATAAAAAAAAAAAAAACAATAAAATAACCCAACAAGTTGAACCCAGTATTTAAAAAAAAAAAATCCAGAACCTGGGTAAAAAATATTATAAATAACCCAGTAAAATGACCCAACGGGCTGAACCCAGCATCCGGGTTAAAAAAAAAAAGAGTGTCATAAATAATAATAATAATTATGCAGAACAAATATTTCCTGATAACCAAGTCATAGCAGCATGTTAGAATGATTTCTAAAGGACTATGTGAATGAAAACGGGAGTAATGACTGCTGAAACTTCAGCTTTGTTTTAAAATGTATTCAAACAGAAAATAATTATTTTCAATTGTAATAGTATTTCACAGTATTACTGTTTTACTGTGTTTTTGCTCAAATAAATGCAACCTTGGCGAGCATATGAGACTTAAAGAAGTGTATGTATTGAATGAGCGTTCATGCATCATTGTACTGACATGAAACTCCAAGGACCAAAAAAAAAAAAAAAAAAAAGAAAGCTTTTGAAGGGCTTTCATGTATTCTTTTGATTCTAAACTGTCTTTACCTGTAGCACACAGAAGATATAATGAAAACCTTCTTCACTGCTGGCAAAAGTTATATATTCGTCAGCTGGTTTTGTTTCAGTGTGCTGTAGATAAATATTCCAAATTCTTTTTATTCCATTTGTTCTAAATGACCGTTTTGAAAACATTCCAAACGATTCAACCATGTGCCAGAACAGCAACAGGCACAGTTTGTTCGATGAGTAGCGTCATTGACCACCCTATGTGGCCTAATGAGGTGACTGGCCCTGATTACAAGGTGCAAAATTAAGAGTGAAAGTCATAGGCAAGCAAATGAATACAGAAACAGACTAGTGTACAGACATGCAAATAACAATAAATCTATTTAAGAATCTCGTTTTATAACAGCAGAGATGGAGCACCCAATAAAGCTTAGTGATAAAATATATGACAAACACCAATCCATTTGTGCTCTTAAACAGAAAGTAATAAAAATGAACTTATACAGTGTGTGTGTGCGAGAGAGAGAGAGAGAGAGAGAAAGAGAGAGAGAAAGAGAGACACCAGTGCCTCACGGGAGAATT
Organism: Labeo calbasu; assembly: GCA_019740295.1. Lineage (NCBI taxonomy): Eukaryota > Metazoa > Chordata > Actinopteri > Cypriniformes > Cyprinidae > Labeo > Labeo calbasu. The sequence goes on along the minus strand of JAHKKF010535470.1, from coordinate 23,051 downwards.
TTCCGCAACTATTTTGTTCATGTCCTGGGGTTGTGCAATCTGTTTGTCTGTTTAATATATCAATTAAAAATCAGTGTTTTTCTGGCCAGGAGCGATTCACCAAATCTGCATACTTAATACAAGCCCTGCGGCGAATACTAACACGGCAGCGTGTGTATCAGACCTTCTCCAGCTACCCGACCGGATCCAACTCCTCGCCATCAATTATTCAGCCTTACAAAAGTCAGGCCGATTACCTTTGTATCTGTCCTGCTGCCCTGTCAATATTTAGAGACTTTGGAAATAAGTGCATGTGTTCGCACAGGCGAACGAGGGAAGACAGAACTGCATTATTAATCATAAATGTGTCACAAACTAACGTTAGTGTCACTCACATGTTTGTGCTTGATTGTGTCTCGCTGAGAGTCTCTCGTTTGACTCCTTTGAGTGACAGCCCCTTTACGCCCCCGTGCTTGTTCCTGTCCAGTTCTCAGGCAGCTGTGAGGGCCTCGGGGTCTGGCTTTGAAGGTCACAGATGACCACTGACCATCGACACTCAGAAAGCAAGAGCCAGAGAGTGAGAGTGAGTGGGCTACAAGCTGTAGCTTCCCTGCGGACTCAGAAAAACTGTATTAGCGACTGTGGGGAAAGAGAGTGTGTGTGTATGTGTGTCTGTGAAGGTCACGATAACAAGCCATCTCTCTCCGTCGGAGCAACAATCTCCCGATCCATCATTCCATCATATAATATGAGGTGCTGTTGAATCCCAGCAATATTTTAAGTGCGACCTGCACCCAGCTGTTCGCATGTAGCTTGTTTCTTAATCGCTCTTAGTTCAGATTTCACACTAACACAAGTCTGCGAGCGGGCCTGCTGGGCTCTATTGTCACCACATATTACCTTTCTGCTCGCTCGAGGACATTCAGATGTTGTGGTGTGTATGTGTGCGTGTGGGTGGTGAGATGTTGCCTACCTGCAGCTGACAGTGTTTTACCGTCTCATATGAACATCGCCAGCCTATGCAACAAAAGTTGAACCCGAGCAAGGTTGCAGTGATGGGGGGGTGGGTGTCCTAGTTTCTAATAAGACGTGTGGTTTTTCATCCCAAAGAATCTGAGAACTACTCTCCTTTGGGAAAACAGCATCCCCAAGGTGATGGAACAATGTGGTCCCTTGTGAAAAACACACACACGTACACACACACACACAAGCTCCTGATGCTGGAACTAGAGCTGAGAGAAGTATGGTTCATGAAGATGGATGCGTTGTGTTGTCAGTCACAACTTTGTATGTCAGAATCCGTCCCAGAGGACTGTGGACAGGATCTTAAGATGATCAACACAACAGATTGTTTCCAATGCATAAATATTGCGTGTTATATCTTATTTAAACACATCCGAGTTTGGGTGTGTGCACGCACAGTACGTCTACATTTAAGCAAGTGTGTGCGTGTGTTCATATGTGCATATTTTGGTGTGTGAGTGAGATATATGAGATATATGTGCTAACTGCCTGCTTCTACATCCCATGTGCAGCCAATAATTCCCCTTTAAACATCTTAACAGCAGTGCAAAAACTCTGGCACATGCTTTATATATTTACGCATCACTGATACGCCTTTGTTCTTTGTCAGGTAGCCTAAAATATACTGTATGTGTACTGTACTGTATATATATATATGTTGACATATATATCAGACTACACAAACTGAAACATTTTAAGGCTTTGATCAAATAGAAATTGCTTGTTAATGTAATAGCTACACATTTCCACTTTTTACAGAGTAAAATATTGGACTGTATTCAGATTGATTGAGATGGAAATGTACTATTCTGCCAAATTTCATCATCAAGTTTTGACAGCAGAATTTGAAATGACTATTATGAGCAAGAGCTCCCTTCTGGATGAAGACAATTTCTAATATTTATTCTTTTTCCTTGAAAATGACAGTTTTTCAGTAACATTTCGCTATACAGTTTAGTTAGTTAACATGCATTAGGTACCCTGAACTAATTAAGCAATATCAAGCCTGTATTTGCAAATATCAACAGGGCTGTAATTCTGCCGCGGGCACGGGGCTGCAGGTAATCACAACCGTGATATTGTTTTTATACAATTATTAATATAGTTAATTATTGAGTAACTAACATTTTAGACAAAATAATTTGAATGATTTTGCTCTCCCAATGCGAATACTTCCAAATAAAGCCACAGCAAAAGCAGTTATGTCTCAGCACCAACACAGACCAGGTAGTGTTTAGTTCCTGAATTAATCAGTTGCTGTTCCCATTACAGATTTGCTCAAAATTTTTGTGATATGTTATAAATGTCGATAAAAGAATTATGCGAAATGACAAATTTTCATTAACCAATGTTATACGACTAAAATTTATTTTGGTTTCCTCTTGTGATAAGTCATGGCGATGAATTTTGGTAAGTTTAAAAATATCACAGCCACTGCACTAACCATTATTATTCAAGCGTTAATGGCAAAGAGTCACATATGAGGTGTTTCTTGGAGGTTATAGTACATAAAATGATTATTTTTTTACGTACGCCAGGTGATCCTGTAAATGCACAAAATGTTTCCATTGCAGTTTTATGAATATTTCTTTTTTCAAATTGCCTGAAAAATCTCATGTGAGTGTAAAAACTTTCTTGTTATATATTGGAGTTTTTGTAAAATTTATGTTTCCACTGGCTGTATATTCAATTCGAAATTTCAGTTTGTGCAATTTAAAGGGTAATAGATGTCTTTCTTTCTTCAGTCGTAAAGAAATTATGAAAACATTTCTGCATTTTTCTCCATGTAATGGACTGATATGGTGCCAGCTTCCAAAATGCAGTTTAAATGCGGCTTCACAAGATCCAAAATGTGGTTGTAAACGATCCCAGTCAAGAAAGAAGGGTCTTATCTAGCATAACAATTGGTATATACGATTTATATACTTTTTAAAGCCAAACGCTCATCTTGTCTTACTCTGCCCGGACTGTTTTGTTCCGGTTCATGGCAGTTAGGGTATGTCGAAAAACTCCCATCCTATATCGCTGTTTTACCTTTTTTGTTAAGGGTGTTTACATGTTCACTTTGCAAAGACTGGGTCGATACTTCTGCTGCAAAGTAGGATGATTTTGAAATGATTTTTGAAGTTGAGGAAGAAAATATGATTAGAGTTTTAGAGTCAACTGTCTTGAGTCAGAATACACAGAGTTCAGGGAGAGCAAGACAAGACGAGCGTTTGAGATTAAAAAGTATTTAAATTATATTTTTTTAATGAAAATAACCTATCGTTTCGCTATATAAGACTCTTCTTCCTCAGCTGGGATCGTTTACAACCGCAATTGGGATCGTGCGAAGCCGCATTTAAACTGCATTTTGGAAGTTCAAAATCGGGGCACCATATCGGTTCATTATATGGAGAAAAATGCTGAAATGCTTTCCTCAAAAAACATAATTTCTTTACGACTGAAGAAAGAACGACGTGAACATCTTGGATGACAAGGGGGTGAGTACATTATATGTGAATCTTTGTTTTGGAAGTGAACTTCTCCTTTAAGGCGATTCTGAATCAACTCTTTATTTTGAGTGTTCACATTGAAGGATAGCTGCATTACAAACTGCAAAAAAAAAGGTTTTTTTTTTTTGTTTTTTTTTTTAACATACACACACACACACCCACACACAAACTCACACACTCTTTCCTGTGAAGAAAATGTGAAGCAGGCCATAAACAGGTGTTTGCTCATTCCAACCTCTATCTATTTTTATATCATCATGAAGATTTCAAATAAATCTTTAATATTTAATTTACATTTGGATGGTCCTGAGATAGACCATCTGTCTCCCCTCCACTGCTCCTCCCGTATGGGAACACACATACGCACACACAAACTCAAAAGTTTCCCAGTGTAGGCGCAACTGATACAAACAAGAAACTCTTTCCAACGTGCGCAATGGAGAACACACACCAACTGTGCCGCTAAAGTATTTCGCACACAGACATGTGAGTAAACACACACAGGCAACATAGAGCAGACACAAATGTACTGTTGTTTTGTGAGGCTGCGTCCATGGAGGCGTTCTTAAATATTTCATTCAATCCCGAACTGCGGCCCCTTCATGTGCCTGATAGTTTCCCCTCATCAAGGTCGGCGGATCGTGGATGACACACTTAATCACTTTGTGATGTATGAGTGTACCGCCTGGTGTTACTACACCTGAGTGTGGTACATAAATCCTTATTAGCAACTTATGAAATAACCATACACCATATGTTTATCTTCACATTGCTGTGGCCTGAAAATTATGGAGATGAAAATATTCCTTGTGCTTTCTGCCTATACATTGGCTGTATGAATGCAAGCGTTGGCAAAACAAAACAGATTCCCACAGGATAGGCAAATCACAAATGAGATCTCGATTGTTTGTCCTAGATAGTAATGAGACTAAACTGAGAGTCTTTTGAGACCCTATTCAAGTCACATTTTTCTCCCGAGAACAAAGCCCAGGAATCCCACTTGGATCTATAGGTCACAAACCTAAAAATGGGTCACAGGTGACTTCAGACAGTTTGCAGACGGTAGGTGAAAACAAATGCAAATTGTAAAATGCAACAAATCATATAATCATGCATATGTTGTGTAATACACTTCCATTCGTCTATTCAAAAGCATTTTTCCCCAAGGAATTTTAAGAGACATATTTAAAAGTTTGTATTTATATAACTGAAATATAACTCCAAACATTTTTCTAGTATGGTCATTTTAGAGTGTTGTTGTTTTTCCCCCATAATGCAACAGCTCCGGACTGGGATCTGTTGTGAGGAACATCTGAAGTGATGGTGATGAGCAGCTGGGCTTCAATTGGCCTTTAAATATGAATATGGTTTTAAATAACAAAGCACGCTGCCTGACAAAATACAGTTATACATGAAAATGAAGGGGGAAAAATGTCCTCTCGTTTTCTTCATAATTAAAACCTCTCTTAGGAGCTCCACAAAGCAATGTCCTATTTCCAAACACACAAAAACTCTTGTTTCTGTTTGTGTGTCAGCACTAATCTCCATCATTCCTCTTAAAAAGCCGTTTACTGTTTTCCTCAGTGACCCGTCTACCCTTTCAAACCGAGCTCGGCCAGCAACAGGGACTTTCCGCAATGCCACGTACCCATAACTCGATCTGAAATGCCATCTGCCCACTCTCTCTTCTTTGTTCCACCCTTCCCTCCTGTTTTCTCTCTCCCTCTCTTTCAGATGTGGCACGCGTTTTCGGCAGCATATGTCAATGTGCGTATGGCCGCTGCTGTTTAAAAAGAGTTCTGCGTGCATGTCTTCATACTCTGCCAGCCCGTCACCTCGTGAAGAAAAAGCTGCGTCCCCGTGGACCGGAACACTGCATTATTGAACAAGGGATGGTGGGAGAAGCAGAACTTTGAATGAAAGATTTACTGGAATAAGAGCAAACAATGAGATACCCTAAAAGATCTGTGTAATTAATGGTGATGTCCCAATGACTCAGACAGAGATGAACATTTGACTGTAGAGTATCATTGTATGAATCATCTCCCATAAACACATCTGATAAATGTTATTTGTTAAGCTCATCAAATGTGACTCAGCATCTGGTATGAGAACAATTCTTCTTTCCAAGATAATAGGCAGATATGAAGAACTACGATTAGCAGACAAGGACTTTTCATTCCTCCTCTGTTCTCTGCACTACAGCATTGTTCTTTCTGGTTTCTGCACTAAACCAAAACACTTTTCTGAGTGGTGCACAGATAATGCCTAATAGAGTTTTCGTTAGCATATTGCTAATGGACTATATGATGTGTGCCATTCAGAACAAAACTGAGAATGCTTTTTCATGCCAGTTCCTAAATTTGAATTCAATTTGAGATGAGGTCACAAACAGGATGCAGAATTGCTATTTGGATTTGAAAATAATGAAGTGGCATTAAATTGTATTGTTTTTTAACTACAAAAACAAAAGTTTTAGGGTTTTATGAACAGATAGATAGATAGATAGATAGATATACCTTAATGTACTGCTCATTATGTGTTTTGGAACAGAGCACATGCATATGGCATGATCCTATCCTTGGAGTATTTCATCTTGGTGACTAACATAATATTTTGCTGCTTGAAGCTTGATGTGTCTGTTGAAAATCTCTTGAGACTGTGGAACTATCTCTCTATAAACAAGTATATAGGCAAATAAACAGTGATAATGCCGTTTCACAGCAGTGTCACTACTCCCTGTGCTTACCAAACAGAAGACTGCAGGAAAAATCATGGCTGGGTGCCCTGCAGTTTGAGAATTTGCTGCCTCTTAATTTGGCCAAATTGTTTTTCCTTAGAGAAAGGTCATAGAAAGGTCACTAGAGACTGTGCACAGCGGTGCCAAGAAAGCACATGATGATACTGGTACTTGGTGATTTGCTTTGCTTATTTTTAAGATTTCAGCACTATCCTGACTGCAATATGGATAAAATATGTTAAAAAGAAAAAACAGCCGGTATGTCATATTGAGACATTCAACAGTATGAATGACCACTTTTCTTTTTCTCCAAATGCAAGCCATAGCAGTTACTTACTTGTATGTCACTGAATGTACACATGTTGTAGTGAATAAAGAATCAATGTGACTATTTGCACAGATGCATATATAAGATTGGCAACAAAGCACAGATATTTGCTCCCCAGAAGTCAGGTGGAGACATACAAAATGCATATTTGACATCTGAGACATAGCCTGGAGGGTAGCATTTTTGTGTTGCAATGTTTTGTGCGGTGACACTTATGTGCAGGCGACCCGGCTTCCATTTCAGCTTGTGACATTTTCTGATCCCAACCCCTCCTACTCCTCTCCCTGCTGTTTCCTGACTCCACTCCCACTGTCTGAATAAGTTGGCGAAAAGCCCAAACTTAAAGTATAATATATATCCAAAAGTTACTGTACAATGTTAGGCATGTTAAAATCAAGGCTTGTTTTTGCTCACTAGCCACTGTAGAGTTTTCCAAACTTACTAGCCAGTCACAGTTTTCACTGGCCACAATTTTGTTGATGGGAAATTACATTTTATATGATTAATGGCATGTTAAAATATGACATGACTTACAAGGCATGATTTACAGTTTAGGAACATGTTTTCACAAAATCACAAAAAAGTTTTATAAAATCCATTTTTTAAGAAAAGGGATGAGTCAAAAGCATTTATTAGGCTGTATTAATTTAAAACAAACATCTTAATCTCTTAATTGTTTAGATTTTTTAAAAGGCACATTAGCTTCTTGTTGATCCACTGGTTCACATTTATAACTGCGTGTTTACTGCATAAAAATATGGTTACATTTTTGGACTGGAGCAGACAGGCATATTGAAATTGCAAATGCATTCTCTGCGGTGGCGCTTTAGGAACAGAAATATAGCGATTTTCCCAGTAACAGATGTACACAAAGCAATGCTGGGTTCATAAACGCCACTTTATCAGGAATTACAGGCAAGATGAAATGGAAATGCCTTCAAAACTTTTCTAAAGACAGTCAGTTTCACGTTTAGAGATACATTTATATATATTATATAAATGTAATTATTATTCATATATTATGCATGTATAATATATTATTAATGATAGCATGATGTTGTCCAAACAAAACTGCAACAGTAAAAGAGAAGGAAAAACAAATACATCCTGCCCCATTTTCAGCGAGGGGAAGTGTTTACTGATCTCTACTATTAATCTTTTAGTGATTATTGATATTTTGTTATTATGGGAAGAAGGGATGTGCTCGAATAGTGAATCCGTATTTGGAAAGGCACAGAAAACTATGCCACTAAAGAGACATGATTAGCCGTTTACTAGCAGTTGCCTGTTACGTTACAGTACATAATACATATTTCACTTACCACATAAATATAGTAAGGAGAGATGACTGATATTACGATGGGGAATCATCTGCAGATCCTCAGTACCACTGACAAACATCTAATCTTTTAAAATATGTGGTAAGTATTGTCACTCCAAAGTATACAAAGAAAACGTGTGATCGCGAATCTCGAAAGTGAAAGTAAAACACAATTGTGCATTCAAAAGCAGTTTCAATGTCCCATATATTAATAGCGGCTCCCTGATGTCCACTATTTATGTAGAGTATAATTACCCAACGATATAACTGAGAGAAAGCATTGAATTTTTTTTTCCCTCCCATCTCGTATTTTTTTCCCTTCTGTACACATCCTTCCTTTTTGAACATGATATTCGGACACATCTATAATGGGAAGTGTAAAATATTTTTGATTTATTAGGAAGTTAGTAAACAGGAAACACTGATTTCTTAAATCAGGACTACCCATACTATAGACTGGTGTGTTTTTGTATCAAAATACTGGTGTGCTTGATGTCCAGTGTGCACAAAAAAATGTGAATTGTGATTAAAAATTGAAAAAACACCAATTTTTAACTGAATCATGACCCCAGGAATCGATATGAATTGAACAGTAAGGTATCAAAAGATTCCCACCCCTAGTAGTGTCCAGTGTTGGGAGTAACACATTATAAGTAACGTGAGTTATGTAATCAGATTACTTTTTTTTTTTTTCCAAGTGACTAGTAAAGTCACGCATTACTTTTAAATATACGCATAAATTACTTTTTCAAATAAGTAATGCAAGTTCTCATGTATTTAATGACATCTCTCTTTCCCCATGTTGAGAGAAATCGTGAGTGAGGAGCAGAGGCTGAGGCACTTCCTTCAGGTTAAAGCTTATTCATTTCACTTTTGGTGTGAAACGGCATTTACATTTGCCAGAAATATAACTTTTGGGTTTTTAATATTAAAAAACAAATACGTATGCCCAGGTCAGGTAACAAAAAGTAACACAAAAGTAACTTTTTGCAGATTTACAAAATCAGACACACAGTCTGCCCATAGAAAAAGCCGCTAATAGGGCATCTACCTATAAACCTACATATCTATGGTAGTGGCTGTTACACACCACTACTGAAATCCACTTGCATTTGGTGGGTTGGCCAGTTTTAATGTCAAGCCCTGGTTACACTAATATATTGTGTGTATATCATGTGGGCTATGTCTATTGTATTTGTGTGTGTATATGTGATCTGCTACAAATATAACAAAAAGGGCTTTCAAATGTTCCAAAAATGTAGTGGTTAATGTGTTAATATATTCAGTGTATTTGATTCCTTTTTAAGAAAAGAAAACAATGTGTTTTTATTGTTTATTTTAATAAATGGATGTACATAAAAGACCTTGGACAGCGGTAGATGATTGTAGCAGTGCTCTTCATCTCTCTCACACTTTTTTCTTCTCTACAACACTCCTATTCCTATTCTGCTCCCATCACACATTCACACATCAAAAAGCCTGAGCTTGTGTTATTCTCATTTGTAAATGCCTTTGGATAAAAGCATCTGCTAAATGAATAGATGTAATGTAATGTAAATGAAGTTTAAAAATAACAACAAAGATTCTATATATACTGCTGTTCATTCTCTATACTTCATTTTGTATATTTTATGCTATTTTATATTTATTATTAATATGCATTTGTGCTTTTATAACTGTGCTGTCACCATCGAATATCCAGCATTGCGTTTGACTCCGTTAAACTGACCCTCCTTGACAAATAACAATGCAAGAGTCATAATTTGATGTTTGCAGCTGAGAGTGTGCGAGAAACACGTTGACAGTGAAAGCATTTTACGTCATCATGTTCAAATCACATCTGTGCAGGATGTCATGAAGTTTCAGGGTGAAAAGTTTATGTTAAGATGCAGTAAATCAGTATCTATAGCATCTACAGTGGGTTGAAAATTACCTGCAGCAGCACAGTATTATTTACATCCGGATGCAAATAGCATTTGCCATTAAGTATATGAACAAAATGTAATACGCTTCTATGGACTGTATTTATGGGTGGAGAAGAAAGTAACCTGCTCAGTTTCTTCATTTAGCTGAGTGTTTCATGTACTATGGTTTAATGATGTCTGTAATCTTGTTTAATGTCAATTCTAATCAACGACAAATTGAGCAAATGCAATCTGTCATCCTTTTTAAGCCCTCATCCACACCACCTGAAGATCAAAGGTCAGACATGATGAATTACAATTTCCTACTCGAGATCAAGAGCAGGATACACATAATGACTCCTCTCCCGTAGACCCTCTCATCCCTCCCTCTATTTTTCTGCTTACGCTCTCCCTCTCTCTTTATCTCTTACCAAACACTTTGATTAGTTTGAAAAGAAACCACACTTGAACAAATTGTGGCGAGAGTCTTTTGAATAATACGCAAATCAGGCAAATCACTTTACCTGCCAACCCTGCTGCTCATTCAACAGGGCTTCATTCCCCACATTTGGTCTACAAATAAAAAGAGTAAACACTTTCTAGATGTAGAACAAGTGCATGTTCTTTGCAGCAAGATGGTGTAGTTATAGTATCTACCACCAGGGTCTCAATAGGCCATGTTAAGCAGCCAAAACCTTGACCCCTCGTACATAAGCATGCCTGTACCTATTGAGGGAAGCACAAGGTGTGTCCTTTCTGAATAGGTCATGTTTGTGTTTGCTCTGTGTGTGGCAGCTGCTAATGTTCACAGTAACAGTTTGCGTCAGGCTAACTCAGTTGGGTGGCACACGCAGATGACATCACAAATCTGATTAACGTAACCTAGGCCTTGAAACAGGACAATTACGCCTCAAATCAGCCACATCAGTCCGGGGATCACCTTCACACTACAGGATTTCTCCGTTAGCTATTCCTGTGTTCTTTCTTTTTTTATTTGTAATGTGCAGTTGGAAGGGTTAACAGCTTCTGAATGGTGCTTGACAGCCATTACCATAATCATCACGGTTAACCTTGTGTCACTGACCCTCTCGTACTTTCTGACACGTAAACACACACACAAACATATACCTTCACACAGAAAATCTACCCTGCCTTCACAGAAGACTCTCAGTGTAAAACTGAAGTGGCACGATACAGGCTGCATGAGGGCGGAGAGAAAGACCGGTGATGAAATATTCAACTGTGAGCTTCACTGATTTCAGTTTCATCAAGAAAAAAGATACAGAGCTGAGGTTTGTGTGTGTGTGAGTGTGTGTTTCAGAGGACTTGTCCTCCGATTTATACAGAAAACAAAAAGCCTGCGATGCGCGTTGAAGACATTGATTAGACTTAAAGGATGATCCCATTTAAGAACAATTCCGTGGCTTTTGATAAACAATGTACGACTTATTCATTTAAAAACAAATAGGGTTAAAGATTTTAAAATGGCATGTTTTACTGAGAGATCAATGATTTGTGGTATCTGCTTGAGGGGGAAAATAACAATAGCATAATCAACAATGACACATAAAAATTATGATCATCAACATCATTGTTGTCATTATTATCATGACTATTTACATCTGGGTCTTGGAAAGTAAACTTGCTTGCTGATTGGATGTGACTTTGTTTCTTTCTTTACAGTTCCAATCAAAAAATAATAACAAAAAATGCCTACAATCTATAAATATTTTAATATTCTGTTTCCACATCAGAATAAAAACGTAAAGTGATAAAAAATAAAGGCACAGTTATTAAAAATAAAAGGGATATTTAGAGGTACAGTCACAATTATAAGAAATAAAGCCACTATTAACTGTTTTGTTTCATTTAGTTTTTCTTTGCTCTAAGGAAAAAGGGAGCCCCATTTTTAAAAAATAAATTAATACTGTTATCATGAAGTAGTTTGATTAAATTGATCAAAAGTGACAGTAAAGCCATTTATACTGTTGCAAACTATAGGCAAGTTTTAGTAACAGCTTGTGCCAGCACAAACCACCTTTTGGCATTAAAATTGTACGGTGAGGTTTTACTAAAGATGCGCAGTGAAGAATTAGCGCTGAAAAGGTGTGGACACAGTTATTTCTGCACCTCACCTTATGAATATGCATTTGTAGGAGTTTCCATTTCAGACGCAAAATTTATGGGAGGAGAGTATTTAAATTAATCACCCAACGTTTGTGCTAAATTACTGGTATTTGCACCATTATTTAATGCCCCAAAAAAGCATGTCTTAAACTATTTTGCAATTGTTTCTAGAAGGAGGCGCCAAAGAAAACAGAAAGCACTTAGTAGAAAGGAGAGGATTTTTCTACATTTATTAATTTATTTGGAATGCCAGAAGAATACATTATTCAAACATATTGTTTGCCAAGCCGTGTTATTTTTAATTTGCTTCAGGAAATAAAAGACGACTTGGAACCCTCAACTAGGAGTCACGCAATGCCACGTCTATCAAAACTTCTAGCAAGCCTTCATTTTTTGGCCTCCCTCATTTTTTGGCAACTTACTGTGGCTTCTTTATTTCTTTATTCTTTATTTGTGACTACTTTAATTTGTGCTGTGCTTGGTATACTGCATCGGTCGATATGTAAATGAGATGTTGCACCTGTGTTTTTTAATTTGCGCATTGTTAGTAAATTACCCGCAGAAATTTCCGCTCCCATCGGTGCTTTTTTGGAATTGCGCTCTCGCGCTAATTTGCCCTGTTTAGTAAAACTGGCCCTAAATTTCTAATATATTTTAAATAAATGCTGTTTTTGTATTAATCAAAGAATCATGAAAAATCATGACAAAAATATTGAGCAACACAACTGTTTACAACAGTGATAATAATATGAAATATTTCTTGAACATGTTGAAATGAATGCTGAAGGAGACTGAAGACTGGAAATTCAGCTTTGTCATTACAAGTACAGATGATACAATATTACTGTTTTTACTGTATTTCTAAACAATTAACTGCAGCCTTGCGAGCATAAGAGATTTAAAATGCCCGTATTATGCCATTTTGAATATTGCCTTTCATGCAGTGTGTAATGTAGCTGTATGTGAATGCAAATGAAGTTGTAAAGCCAAAAGTGCATGATAAAGTTATTGTTTCCCAAAATAATCGACTTTAAAACCTAAACGAGTCATTAGTAATTCGAATCTCACTTCCGTGACGGTTACATGTCACAGTGTAACACATTTGCATAATGTTCTATGTTGGCCGGCCGCGAGCAATCTGACCTGCTCTCAAACACATAATTTTGTTGACGATTGCTTCTGTAATCTTGGGAAATTCAATGTGGGATTCACAAAACGCTTGCTTTTGAAAGATGGATCAGTACCCAGTTTATTTGAATCAGCTGGATGTAAATAATAGATGTTTAAATTTTGTGTCAAGCGCTCAAAACCAGAACTATGACTATGGGCGTCTCGTTTCTGACGTGCTTTATGCGGTAGACCAATTAAAACAGACTGGACCATCTGACCAATCAGAGCAGAGTAGGCTCACGGAAAGGAGGGGTTTAGAGAGACTGATTCTTTGAACTGCTTCGAACAGATTGTTTGAGAATCGCTAAAAAATTAGATATTAAATGCATATTTTGAGAAAACAAAAGCATTGTTTGACCTTGCATGCATGTAAACCGAATGTAGGAGATTCCCAAATCAATATTAGGAACCTTGGCATAATAGGGGCATTTTAAAATCAGAGGTGCATGTTTTTAAAATGCCTGTTTTTCACAGCTTAATTTCCTTACACTGACTTTATATTTCATTCATTTGTTTTATATTGTTGGTTGCATGTCTAGCTCATCAGTATTCCCCACAGAGTCTTATATTTATATTCTTCACATTACGCAGACTCACAGATCCTCACTGATCTCACTAATCATGTATAGAGCGGCACATGCAATCAATGCCTAAGCTGAGTGCACATATGAACACATCTAATGCCGTGCTACTAATACGCCCCCAAGAGAGTGCGAGCGGTCTCGATTCAGACATTTTTTCTTTGTGCGTGTGATTTGTACGAGTGGCGAAGCAATTCAGTCAATTCTTACTCTTTGCACAGAGCTGAGTTCATATAAATCTCATTTGTCACAACAATGAGATATTTTGTAACTATCTGGAAAATCGGGCATAACCACATTCGGCCCTGTTTTATTTATCTTTCGTTTCTTTGTTGTCCCAGGAGAACAACTCTCAATCATATGCACACACAAATCCTTGAAAAGGCATTGTTCATGACAAACTGGAAGGTTTTACGACTGACATGCCCTACAAAGTGCTGCTTTCTATGATTTTTACAGCTGCAATATGTTAAAAAAGTGTTTGTTTTTTTCTCTCCCTCCAGGTTAATCTGCTTTCCACAGATGCTGATTGCCATTTAAAATAAACAAGTGCAAGTTTGATATTATCTCACCAAGCCTTTGTTAACGAACACTGCTCTGTTTCGTGAGGTAACATTGTGTTAGTACAGATTTTTTTTTTTCTTTTCACACATAGAGCCCTCCTAACATAGACACACATAGGGTGACATGACACCAATGTCCTGTGAGACATCACAGATTCACAGCTGCAAGACTTTGCTCTGTGGAAACAATTTGAAGTTGCAAAAATGTGAAATCTACAGTAGATATATCCAAAGACTACAAGCTAAAGTTTGGATTTGAATAAGTGTTTTGGCTATTAGCATGCTTTTGCTAATGTTTTTTTTTCTTTCTTTCTTGCTCTTCCTCTCAAGTGTTCTGCTTTTGTACACATAATTGATGACTTATTTGTGCTGAGTCTTGTTATCACATGCACAAAAGTAAACATTTTCTACCAATGGAAATGGAGCAGCTAATTTTGTCCCTAACACACTTTCCCTTGCCGTCTTGTCCCCTGGTCCCTTTTATTGTTTCACAATCTATCTTGTTTATCTCTTACTTCACCTCCCAACTGCATCTATCCGCTCTCTCTCTCTTTCTCCATCTATCTCTCTTTGTTTATCTCTACGAAACTCTAGTCAAGGGGTTCTGATATATCCAAACAATTAGTTGTGGGAGAATGTCATTTAGCCAACATTGCCTCTAATGCAGCTATAAGAAGAAAAGCAAATTAGCCTTTCACTCGAACCTTGTGTCATCTAAACCTCTCTCTCTTTCCCCACCACCCCTTTTTTTGTTGCTCACCCTCAATTCCTCCCTCTTTTAGTCCATCCTATAAGTTGGCACTAGCAGTTTCTTTCATTTTTTCCCTACCCCTGGCTTGAGAATGAAAGTCTCTTTGCCTGGCAGAAAGCTGCAGTTAGTCTGACAGTAACACAATGCTTCTTCATTCACATCATCAAGCACTGACTCCCTTCCTCACAACAGAGTCAGAGAGGGAAAAAGAGAGAGAGTGATGATTGGGTGGGTAATGGGAGATTGGAGCATTTTTCTGTGGACGTTAATGACCCGTTGTTTGTGGTGTTGGAGATGAGTTCACCTCATGGTGACAGAGTGTCTCATTGCGACACTCTATGTGTGTTCAGAGCTGCCACTGCATATGTTTTCTACTACAATTCAAAACTGTGTTGGCTGTAGCTGTTTTCAAGAAACGGTTAAAGGGATAATTAATAAATGAAAAATCTGTCATTTACTCACCCCTGTGTCATTCCAAATCTGTATGACTTTGTTTCTTTTATGTAACACAACAGATATTTTGAAGAATGCTGGTAAACAAACAGTTTTGGTTATCATTGACTTTCATTGTATGGTTAAAAAAAACAAACAAA
Organism: Labeo calbasu; assembly: GCA_019740295.1. Classification (NCBI taxonomy): domain Eukaryota; kingdom Metazoa; phylum Chordata; class Actinopteri; order Cypriniformes; family Cyprinidae; genus Labeo; species Labeo calbasu. The sequence continues at coordinate 7,476 of JAHKKF010535470.1, read as the reverse complement.
AAAAACAAAAAAAAACGCAAGCAACCACGGTGTACCAGTTTGAGCAAAACATGATAACTGTTCTGTCGTTGGCTACACAGACGAGCACAGAACAGTATTTTTCTTTCCCAGCTGTTTACCTTCACAGACATAACCATTTTGTAACTCATGTGTGTTTTTATCATAAACTTGTGTATTTGACAGTTTAAGCGCAATAAGACTTGAAAGAGATTTAGTACTCACATGCCGTGTGATTTCGGCACGACAGACATGATAATAAAAAACAAACAGATGCTTTTTGGCAGAGTATCTGAGGTACGAGCTGTAAAGGCACACCCCTATGCTTGAAAAGGGTCGCGGGGGGGCAAGAAGCAGCAGCTCATTTGCATTTAAAGAGACATGCACAAAAACAGCGTATTTCTACTTCCAGTCAAAATAGGCATTTTCAAAATATATCTTTAAAAGGTATTTTGACTTATATTTTATAAAAAAGGGCATAATAGCTCACCTTTAAATTATTTTCATTTTTGGGTGAACAATTCCTGTAAAAGAGACATTTAGTAAAATATCAGATTTGTTTTTGTGCACTACGAGTCTTGAAGCTACAAAAAAGACTGCAATTACAAATTTGGTACATTTTTTTTTTTTTTCATAAATAAATTATGCTCACCAAGGCAGTAATATTTTTCTAGTTTTCTGTTGTAATATTTAGAAATTTCAGCAGCCATTATTTCACTGTCACATGATTTTTCTTGAATTTCATTCCAATGTGCAATGTGCTGTGGAAGAAAGAAAACAGTTATCAATTTTAAAAGCAGATGTTCTGTGTAATATTTTGTGGAAACCGTATTTTTTCTTTGATGAATAGAACATTTGAAAGAACAGCATTTATTTGAAATAGATTTTTTTAACAATGTAAAAGTTTGTGTACTGTCACTTTTGATCAATTTAATCATGAATGCATTGCTGAATAAAAGTATAAAAGTTATTTCAAAAACTAATCCTACTGATGTAAAACTGAACAGTGGTGCATGATAGCTTTGTCTAAGAAAGAGATTGAAATTGAAGTTGCTTTCCAGGTTTCTGCTATAAACTTCTGTTGTGTTCCACAGAAATCATACAACTTTCAAAACTTTATGAAGGTGAATAACTGTGGACAGAATTTTCATTTTGAGGGGTGAACTGACTTTTATAATTGCTCAATCCGCATAATACTGTGTCTTGTGGTACATAAACAACAACTGCAATTCCCTGAACATTTAACCCATGTTTCATCCCTCCACTCCCTTTATCCTCTTTTTTTCAGTTTTCACCTGATGTAAAATGATAGATTAAACATGTTGGGAGCCAGGGAGTGGGAAAGTAATCTAAAGCGTAGAGATTTGTATTCATTTCATCAGAAGAGTTTGCTGTGCTGGGAGTGGGATCTGCATCCTGATGATGTCTATCAGCAGATCTCAACAGCCTGTGCACCCCTGTGATCATGGGCAACCCATAAGCAAACCCTGCCCCCCCAAAACAACACCACAACCCTCCGCTCAGCTGTGAGCTTTTAAAAAGTCAATCTGAGGACTAAAATGAACAGTTAACCCTAAAAATACTTCAATTTCCTCATTGGAACACATTTGGAGTTCCACGGAACTCCACTCCAGTCTAACATTTAACATCTTGTAAAGCGGAAAGCTGCATTTTTGTAATAAACAAATCCATCATTAAGACTTTTTAATGTTCAGACAAGTCCATAATATATCTCTAGTGTAATAGTCGTCTAATTCATCTAATGAATTAGGGGAGAAATATGTACAGATCAAGCACAGTTTACAAGCAGAAACAGTCCAAGACAGTTGTAAACAAATATGCTGGTGGTCCTTAAGGATTATGGACTATTACTTTGCCCATTATTGTATTGTAATGTTTTTTATCAGCGGTTTGGACTCCAATTCTGATGGCACCCAGTCGCTGCAGAGGATTGGTATTTGGCAATATTTGGCAATATTATGCACAGATATTACTGAATGAGAACTGAACTGAGCTGGATGATGACATCACTGAAGCAACAATGAACTGACTTTAAATGGGTGATGAACTAAGAAACAAAACTTGCCTTGATGTTTTGACATATAAGAGGGCATTATAAAAACATCCTGCAAGTTTCATTTTGAAGGCAGTTTGCCAAAATGACAGCTTTTGAAATGTTCTATTCTGTGTCTACAGTGTAACAGGTAGATAAGCGCCGCCTACACAGAAGAAGATCAACATCCCTGCCTGTTTAGTGCTGCCCACTGATTCGCGTATAGTGTTTACCAGAGAGGCAAACGTGCAGGTCTACGCAGAAACTAAACGATAAAGATCATTGCATTGATCCCAGCGTTACAAAAAAGTGGATGAACTTTATTTTTAATGAGGTTTCCCTTCAGTCGCTCACTCTGACGTTACGCCGAGTGACGTATTTGGGATTGTGGGAGCCCAATCACCTCTGAGCTAAAGAGAAAAGGCCAATGAACATTGGTGAGTGGAGTCTGCACGGCAAGCCACTCCCCCGTACATACGGGTATATAAGATGGCGGCGTGCATCTACTCATTCAGATTTCTGAAGAGTTCAGAAGAAGCTGTTCTTATCGGATCGTGTACCGGCCCACTGGCAACATTGCAAACAGCGAAGCGCTGCCCCCTGGGCAATCTGATCTAAAAGAGCAAATTTCTTGCATGGTGGTTGAGGGCTTTTCTGAAATACGGGATGTCTTTCCGACCGTGTGCTGCTGGATGCGGTGCCTATCTGTATTACTTTGATGGGCATGATCTCTGCCTCACGTGTCTGGGCCGTGATCATGCTGAGGTAGCGATCGTGGGTGCTTCATGCGTTCATTGCAAACGCATGACCATCGTCACACTTAGGTCTCGCCTCTCCTATGCAAGAGGCCACCCTGTGTTCTCTACTAAGCCCAGTTCGACGCGCTCTGAGAGCACTTCGGCTGCGTTGGTTAGGGGCCAGGGTGACCTGAGCATTACAGTGCGTGACGTTCCGCTGGGCAAGCCCCCACGGAAGTCAAGCCCCTCTAAGCGTGCCCCCGTCAGGCTCCCAAAACAAGACACTCGCTCGTCTTGCAGTGAGCCTAGTGTCTCTTTTGGCGCACTGGAAGAAAATAGAATGTCCATCGTTACATTAGAAGTGGGGTTACCGTTGGCTGATGCAGATGACTCTGCCGGACAGCCCTCCACAACGGGCGACGTTCCACCTTGCCCACATTTCTTCCATGTGGTCCATGAGGAGCTCACCAAAACAACGGGATCCCCCTTCACGGCTTGCTCGCGTCTGAGTTCCTCCCTCCTCCCTCCTCACTACCCTCGATGGTGGGGCAGCCAGGGTGTACTTCGACGTTCCCCAGGTGGAGCGTGCGGTTGTGGTGCATTAATGGCCGCAAAACGCCGCCACCTGGCGGAACCGTCCGCGCCTCCCCTTCAAAGCCTGTAAGCTTTCGTTGGCTCTGGCTGCAAAGGCTTGCGGCAGCTCAGGTCAGGTTGCCTTGGCCATCCTGCAAGTCTACCAGTCCAAAGCACTTAAACAGCTGCACGAGGGTAATTCTGACCTGGGGTTGTGTAATGTAGGAGCTGCGCTCGGTGACCGATTTTGTTCTCCGGGTGATAAAGGTCCTTTACTATTGTCCTCTTTTAAAAGCTGTTTTACAGCAGAATTGAATTTTGTTTACATCATTGAAACATTGTTTTCCTGTTTAACACAGTAAAGCCTCTTTGACACAATCTGTATTATATAAAGTGTTTTTTTTTTAAATAAAAGTGACTTGATCTTTTTAATTATTATTATTATTATATTATCTGGGCTTGGGTGAAGTAGAGTTGATAACTGGCTTCATTTTTGCAAAATTGATTGCATGACCATATAATGTGTTGACTTAATTACATAGTTTTCAGTCACATGACTGGCAAGGAGACCTGGAGGGAAAAACATCCATAAAACTGCAGCACAGGCCTGTCAATTTTCCATCTGTTTCACTTGTAATCCATATACCACCTGCTGCAATATTTCAATCACTAAATACAGTAGGACACTGAAAAAAGCTTGATGTTGAAAACATTTAATGTGCCCTGAAAGACAGTGATATAAAAAGATCAAATTCAATATACAACTTTTTGGTGAAGCATACTACAGTACATACAGGCAAGAAGATGAATTCAAAATAGAAACACAGTGTGCCATAACATGTTAAGTGTTTTCTTTGTAATGGTTTTTAAAGAAAAACATGCTTGAGTGAATCCTTGTGTGTTGTGTTCTTATTCTGGGTTCATCTGCTTGTCTTTATAAAAAAAGCGTATACTTAATTTGGTCCTCCAGTATCACTGTCTGAATGCATTAAGCAATGTTATTATTTTTTTTTATAATGGGTTTTTATGGAAAGATGCTTAACGTGTTAAGCACGAGTTGCATTCATATCCTGGGCTCATCTGTTTGTCTGTATATAGTATGCATAAATAAGGCATATACTGAATTTTAATATTTTTTATATCTGTAGTACATTACTTAAAGTAACTAATAGCCAGTTGCGGAAAGCCTTGTTTTGCCCTTGAGGATGACACATTGTATCACATGAAAACTATGAATGGTTAACATGACTGTTTACTGGTTTCATTCTTTTTGTGCAGTCAAACTGCACCAGTTTTGATACAAACAAAACAACTTTGGTTTGCTACTAACCATTGTTGACTATATGACCCATCATTTTAAACAGCAAGGACAAATCAAACTGACCAAAAATGTATGATCATGGATCATGTGAATCCATGAAGACTGAAGACTGAAGTAATGGCTACTGAGGCTTTATTCAGCTTTGCCATCACAGGAATAAATTACATTTTAAAATGTATTAAGATAGAAATAATTTATTTTAAATTGCAATAATATTTCACGATATTAAAGTTGTTGTTTTTTTTTTTGTTTGTTTTGTTTTTTTTCTTTTTTTAACTGGGGGGTTGGTGAGCGCAACAGATTTCTTTCAAAAACGTTCAAAAGTCTGACTGACCCCAACGTTTGCACTGATGATATTAATGTTAATATCTCAGATCCTCTGTTAAAGGCACCTCCATATGAGTTTAATTTTCTTTAAAGCTCTCACACTTTTCAAAGATAATCTCATCGAGTGACATTATTAATATCATTCTAATTATGCGATGTCATCACTTGATTGATTACCAGAAGCAAACTTATAGTTTGGCAAAATAAGGGAATAGAGGCCTCCTCTGTAAACACCACTGATGTCTATAGTTTACATAGGCTCCATAATATTTCAGTGGTTTCTCTATGCACGTGTATATGTATATTGTTAGAACACTACTTGAGTGCATGTCAAGTACATGTCTGTGTTTCCGTGTGGCACTTTTCTCTTGACATGCGTTGAAGTTGACAGTGTGATTTGTGCTGCACCTTAGGGCTCACTCAGAACACAAAGGCCGTGTCTCTCACCGCTATTTCCAGCAGGCACTGGCAAGGTCAGCCGTCCTCCTTAATGCATGTCCAACAAAAGAGCCAATTTAGGAGCCATCAGGCCTCGGCCGGCCCCCAGGCTCTCTCCGCTTAACTGTTATGAATCCCGTCAACTCTGTAATGGGAATGAGCCTCCGATTAAAACACTGCTTTTCTTCATCCGAGCAGCAATAAGAGACCCATTTCCCGACACACAGAGAGACATGCACTCGCACAGGCACACAAACACAGACCGATGATTCCCAGTGAGGTTCTCAGGCCAAAGAAAACCAGTCGTTGGCTGCACATCAGATAGAGAAACACATTTCGAAATGAAATTTTCATCTTGCAAACCGAATTTGAGCACCGTCACACGTGTAAATTGTAAGCATGGCAACCCACTGACTGAGCGTTGATGGAAATCTACAGCCCACACTCTTAAGCTTAACAGACATTCCCATTCAAACCTGTGAGAGCTTATTGACTGCCTCGGCATAGACACTGTCACCTGACATTTCACTAAGCTGCTGTCAAACACTCAAAAGTATTGTGTCACTTGTCATAAACCGCAATGTGTTAGAGTGCCACCTCTTACGTAAAAGTAAATATTTCACTTTAGATTTCACAGACGTTACTTCATAAAGTATCTCAAAAGTGCACTTTAATTCTGCCTGTCCGATCAATCCTCATCCAAGGTGATAAAGATACGTGCTGCTTGGACACTCCGACATTATCATGTCCACAGGCTAATGAGAAGTGTGAGAGAAACTGTGGAGTAACTGGGGCTGAAGCTGTCAGGTTAGTTGATCAGATGTCCACTGCAGGCAGCAGGAAGCTGAATTAAAGCTGAAGAAATGAAAAGCGACAGCGTGATGAAGTTGTTGGAAATAAATACGACCGTATCAGACACACAGCTCTCTGACTTAGCTCACAGGAATATATCCGTTTATTTTTTAATGACCTGCTTGACAAGCACACTTTTCTTTCTTTTAGTGGTGAATTTCCTTTCAAACAGTAAGTTCAGAGGGCAGACACCTTCACTGTGAACCACGATTTGCCAGCCTGGTCTCATTGTTTATACACACAACTGAGGTCAAAAGTTTACATACATTGCAGAATCTGAAAAATGCTAATTATTTTACAAAAATAAGAAGATTATACAAAACACAAGTTATTTTTTACCTAGTACTGACCTGAATAAGACATTTCACATAAAATAAGTTTACATATGGTCCACAAGAGAGAGAGAGAAAAAAATAAAAACTGTTTAAAAGTTTACATACACTTGATTCTTAATACTGTGTTGTTACCTGAATGATCCACCACTGTATTTTTTCTTCTTCTTCTTTTTTTTTGGTTTGTTTTGTTTAGGGATAGTTGTTCATGAATCCCTTGTTTGTCCTGGTCCCACAAATATTTGTTTTTTCAGCATTTTCATGTATTTGAACACTTTCCAAAAATGACTATGATTTTGAGATCCATCTTTTCACACTGAGGTCAACTGAGGGACTCATATGCAACTATTACAGAAGGTTTAAATGCTCACTGATGCTTCAAAAGGAAAAATGATGTATTAAGAGCCAGGGGTGTAAACTTTTGAACAAAATAAAGATGTGTACATTTTTCTTATTTTGTCTAAATATCATATATACAGTGGGTACGGAAAGTATTCAGACCCCCTTAAATTTTTCACTCTTTGTTATATTGCAGCCATTTGCTAAAATCATTTAAGTTTCATTTAAGTCATTAAGTCATTTTTTCATTTAAGTCATTTTTTTCCTCATTAATGTACACACAGCACCCCATATTGACAGAAAAACACAGAATTGTTGACATTTTTGCAGATTTATTAAAAAAGAAAAACTGAACTATCACATGGTCATAAGTATTTAGACCCTTTGCTTTGACACTCATATATTTAACTCAGGTGCTGTCCATTTCTTCTGATTATCCTTGAGATGGTTCTACACCTTCATTTGAGTCCAGCTGTGTTTGATTATACTGATTGGACTTGATTAGGA
>JAHKKF010535469.1:0-12993 GCA_019740295.1 Labeo calbasu | reverse complement strand
ACACTGGAGTGTACTGGTGTCAGTCTGAATCTGGAGAGAAATATCATCCTGTTAATATCACTGTACATTGTGAGTCTGTGTTAATTTCACTGCAGTTTACAATCAGTGAGCAAAACAGTTTGATTAAAAAAGTGCAGAATGCATCAGTGGTCAAAAAGCATGTACGCTACATAACCTTGGTTCCCTGAGATAACAGGAATGAGTGTTGCATGAAACGCTATGGGGAAACTTCTGTTTACTCTGAAGACTGAAGCCTTATTTGTTTCAAATGCCATTTCATCAGAATCTTATGGCTAAAGGGGACCTATCCAAGTTACCAAGAACCTAGTGCTGTTTTATAAATAAGTGCAGAACAAAGTCACTCTGCGAGCAAAACCCAGGCACACTTGCAATGAGGGTGTCTAAGAAGCATTTACTAATAATGCGACCCAGGTCCTGAGGCCGGGGTCTGTGGACCTTTTCCACTCACAAGGAGGTCAGGGAGGTTAGGCAGACAAGACCAACGCCTGATAGGCAAGGACATGTAGGTTATAAAATGTAGTCAAGTTAGACGGCAAAGACTTGCTGGCTGTCACTCGGATATCACAAATAGAAATGCCATTGAACCAAGGCCACTCCACCTCTTCTGATGGAATGGGCCCTTAATCCTGCAGGACACTGTAAATCAGCGTTTCTCAATTCCAGTCCTCACACCCCACCGCTCTGCATATTTTGTATGTCTCTTATCACGTACAACATTTGTTCTGTTGGAGGGAGTGATGTTTAGGGGGGTGAGTGTAACGGAGGCCAGCGGTAGGTGCTGTGCAGGTAAACCAGTCTTGCAGTGAGAGCAGTCTGTCTCAGTGAATGCAGCCTCAGTGTGGGGGCGGCCCAGGCAAGTGATGACAATGATTTGCTACAGTGCTACAGAAATGTGCTCTTTTGTGACCGCCAAATGGCTGCAGGGGGGAATCAGGCTTCAGTATTTAAAGTAAACAGGAGTTTTCTCATAGCGTTTCACAATGTGAGAGACCGTTTTCATCCATTTTCTTGTGTTTTTGTTGTTGTCGTTACCATATTTTTTATATAATCTTACTATCTGCCATCATTGCATTTTTTCTCTGTGTCTGTAGCTGGTGTGATTTTGGAGAGTCATGTTCATCCTGTGACTGAAGGAGATACTCTGACTCTACACTGTTTAGATCAACATTCAACCCCACCAAAACTCACAGCTGATTTCTATAAAGATGAATCACTCATCCAGAATCAAACTACAGAGATGATCATCTCTACTGTCTCAAAGTCACATGAGGGTTTCTACTACTGCAAACACCCAGAGAGAGGAGAGTCACCCAAGAGCTGGATCTCAGTCAGAGGTGAGAGTCAATGAAACTGTGAGCTTATTTATTTCTTCATATGCTCTCATTCAGATATAGTGCATGATAAAATGCTTGTGTATCTGTTTTTTTATTGTCTCATTCAGAATCCCAGATCTCTGTCCTCCACACACTCAGTTTTGTACTGGCAGTTTGTCCGTATCTGCTAGTGACAGTCGTGCTGATTTTTAAATGCTGCAGGATGAGAGGTAAAACTCCTGAGTAATTTGAAGTCATAGAAATCATCATTTATACAATGTGACTGAATTACATTGGGACAAACATTTATATGTTTTTGTATGTATGCTTTATATAACCCCCCCNCCCTTTCCACTATTGCATTTAACTTGCTCTCTAGTGTGTTTTAAGGTACTTGGTGAAGTTTTAACAATACAAATTGTGAATGTTTTTTGTTTTTTTTTTTTAATATTTATGTTTGGAGTTGTGAAACACAGGAATGATGTTCATAGTTTTAAGAAATCCTTTGAAGTGACATAATGTTGAAGTGAAGTGTTGTAGTGACATATTAATATAATGTGTAAGCATTTTAGAAAACTGTAATAAGGTTAGAGATTTATGAAAAACTTTTAACCCCAAGTATGAGCAACAGTAATATTTACACTTAGTAAGCATTTTATTGTTTAGTGTTAGTAACATTCCTATTTTGCATTAAACATGAATAAAACAAGATCTGAAGACTATAGTGTGAGCTTCTTTCTCTTTAATCTGTGGTTTATATTGCATCATAGCACCAGAAATGTCTTAATGCTTATTTTCTTTCTGAAGTACTTACTCTTTCACCATAAGTCTCTGTCATGTATTGACTGACTGTTGCTATTCGATTTACAGTGTGAAAAAAATAGCAATCAGTATACAGTAGTCAACATTTGAAGTGGATCAAAGTTGTCCTAAAACCAAAACAATACCTTGTTCTTGTCTTAGGATAACTGATTTTTTTTTTTGATCCACTTCAACTGTTTACTAGTCTGATTCCCGAACTAATGACCTGTACAATCCTGTTTTTTTTTTTTAGGGCAAATGATTAAAAATTAATAGGAGTTATTAGCTACTGAAATAAAGCTCGCTGATCTGCTAATTAACAAACTCGGAGGACCTTAGTAGTCTCAAAAAGGAATTCATACCCTTAATTTAACTGAAGAAAGAATTTGCAAACAATTTAATTTTGTTCATTCAAAATAAATCTGTTTAGTTAGATCAGCACAGTTTAGTTGGTTTAGGTCAATTTAATTTAATCTAGTATGTTCAAATTTTCTCATATGGGACCAAATCTTTTTTTTTTTCATTAATTTATTGATGTTTAATTTTTTTATGTTTAAACAAACAATTGTGTCCAAAGAACAAACAAATACTGACACTAGAATACCTATTATACACTAAGTGGCCCAGGAAAAAAGTAACATGTATTTAAAATACATTTATTTCATGCTAAGTATAGTTCAAATCTATTAACATATTTACTGACACTCAAAACTTGATAATATAAATATTATAATTGAACATTATTTAGAGTACTACTTGTGCACAGTGTAGATTTCGTAATATTATGCCTAAAATGTGTTTTAATGTCACTACTGATAAGGATTGTATGGTCTTTGAATAATATCAGTCTTTAAATGCAAGATATTTAAAGTGTACCTGCAATAGTCCCACTTTACCACAATCACATATACTTAAGTGTATCTTTAGTTGGACTTCAGCACTACTTACACACAATTAAAGTGCATTAAGCACAAAATTTGTTCCAGTTTAGCAGACTTTAAGTTTACCCGTTTAATACACCAAAAGTACAAGTAGAGGCTATTTTTTTATTAAGTATAGAAATAGATAGAGATGAGCTCATAGTAGTTTGGTTTGTTCCATTTCAGCTCATTGGCATTAAGCAGTATCAGGAGCAGCAGTTGTTCATTAGTTTCTGCTGTTTCCATAAAGTTATAAATGTAAAACGTTTCACCATTACATAAAAGAGCCATCAAAATATTATTTCATTTTCCCTGTTCTTTAAACAAACCAGAATGTTATTTATTCTCATAACGCCAAGTCTGAGCTTTTCAATTTGATTCAATATGATTTATGTCAACATTTCTGTAGAAAACGTGCATGTTAGTCAGTCTGACATTTTCTGAAAACATGTTACACGATTATTAACATTATTAGATTTACTGTAACACATGAATTATATTTATATGTCTTTAATCTGTCATGATTCTAAAGATCTGCAGGTTTCAGGAAGTCTTAATTCTTTAACACAGTCTGTGTCTTTAACCGTCTGTCATTTGTTGGTCAGTATGGAGCTCAGTCAACTTCCTCTTTTGCTCTGTGAGTATTATTTTTTACTCTATGTATTTCAATCGATAATAATTGCTTGTATTATGAAAAGGGTTTACTAATTTAGTGTTTCTTTTTTCTTTTAATTTTACTCTCAGACATTGAGTCAGTTGAGTCAGTTTCAATTTTGTGCTTGGTTTGCTGAATCAGTTCTGTAGTTTTGTTTTGCATAGTTACGGTCTTTGTTTCCTTAAATAGATATCCACTAAACTTTATATGTAGTAAAAATTTATTTTTAGTCCTCTGCTTGTCTTCAGATTGATAACTCTAAATTTCCCAACCAGTTCTCTCTGCTATAAAAAAACAAACAGACAAAAAAACCAAACAAAAAAAAAACTGATAATCTCTCTCTGTTAATCTATAAAATATCAATCAGATGTTTTAATGTTTATCTGGACATTTATGTATAGACTGTATATATTCAGTCCTCCACAAACACTAGAGCATGAAACACTTCATTATGAAATTAAGGTGTTTGAGAAGCAAAGGAAGAAGATGGATACGTTCATAAAATGTCTGATGTAAAATATACAGTTGATCAGCTTCATGTTCACATCGTAATGAATTGTTTTCTTTATGTTTTTAGTGCTGATTTTAAATATCCACTCTGGACACACTGAAGGTGATGCACATAATTCAAAACAGTCTTGTGAAACGTAAAAACATGAGGTTTAGAGATTGTGGTTGTGTTTTTCCATCATCTATTGATACCGAGCCACTATTTTCTTTTGCTTATAACTTTGAACCCTCTGGTCTAAAAGCAAGATCCTTATCCTTATCTGATGATCTGATAAAGATGATTTCAGTTTATAATGTCTCAATCGTCAGATATTGTACAATATGTTGTTAACTGTTTCTTCTTATATTATAGTGAAATTGGTTCATATGTTTGTCATTGGCTAGATTATTGATCTTTACAGTCATTACTCTAACAAAGCAGTCATGATGTATCTTTATAATTCAGGGTTGGCATCATCAGAAGTCCTCTGAGGAGTTGGCATCATCTCTTCTTAAGTGATCCAGATATTATCAAATTATTTTCATTGTGAACTGTTGTCGTTGTACAGAAAGACCAAAAGCCGAAGTGACTATCAAACCTGATCAACATGTATTCAGAGGAGAGACAGTCACTCTCAGATGTGACATTGATGGTGAAGGAGTCACTAGCTGGCAGTACAGCTGGTATAAAGATGGTTCAGTCAGTGTTTTCAGTGATCAACAGGAACACACATTCAGGTCTGTTACTGAGTCTAATGCAGGTAAATACTCCTGTTATGGAACAGAGAGAGGAGGATCACGAACATCACACATTAGTGATGAAGTTACACTAAAAGTATCAGGTGAGTTTGATCATCTCTTCATGTAAACACACACATGTTATTAATGAGCGATTTGGTAACAGTTCACAACATGGGTGCACAAATATGCATTAATTCATGCTTAATAATGCACAAATAATAACAAATGAATGTATAATTCATGAAGAACTAAACCATTTATTAATGATTACTACATCAGCAACTAATGAACTTTCTATATGATTCATAGATCAAGTAATGAATAAATTGTTATTAGTTAAATATGTCATAACGTATTAATTCCCTGATAACTTATTTTCTTAACTAATGATGTAAATTCATATGTTAATTACCACAGTGGTCAAAGCTATTTACTTCAACTTCCAGTTGTCTGCTTTAATTATTCATTAGCTAATGATTTGCTATTGTATCATTATGTTGTGACTTGTTAAAGGGGTAATCGGATGCTAAGTTCACTTTTTCATGTTGTTTGAACATTAATGTGTGTTGTCAGTGTATGTACAAATCTACCCTACAATGATAAAAATCCATGCAGCGGTTTTTAATTAATCTGTAAAAATAATATCTCCTTTTTCAAATCGAGCCGTTCTCAGATGCCTGTCGTTGTGGTGTCACACTGACAGAGGTTGCTCCCACAATAGTTGATTGACATGAGCGATTAATCAATTAGTTAATAGTTCTGTGCCTCAACAAGTAAAGTCATAACATAACGATATATTTGCAAATCATTAGCTAATGATTAATTAAAGCAGACAACTGGAAGAAATGCATGGCTTCAACCTATTGTGGTAATTAACACATGAATTTACACTGTTAGTTAATAAATTATTACATTATGACTTTTAATTAATACATTATGACACATTTAACTAATAACAATTTATTGATTACTTAATTTATTAATCATATTGAATGTTCATTTGTTGTTAATGCAATAATTACTAATAAATGGTTTAGTTCTTCATGAGTTATATATTAACACATGACTATCTCTGCATTAGTTAAGCATGGATTAATGCATATTTGTGCACCCGTATTGTAAAGTGTTACCAGTGATTTCTTCATTTCAGATAGATCTCAGGCAGTTTTAAGTGTTTCTCCACAGAAGTGGTTGACTGAAGGAGATCCAGTGACTCTGATCTGTGAGGTTTACGGCTCCTCTACAGACTGGACATTCAGCTGGTACAGTGTAACTGTTTCATCATGTAAGATATAGTGTGCTTCCTGTGGTAACATATGAAATAACAGGTTTTTTTTTAAATCAAAAATATGATTTAATGTGAGTTAGCCTGATCTAACAATGGCTAACCAGGCCTACTAAAGAAGGCTTGAAGGCCGATGGATGTCTAAACTAGAAGCAGCATACACATAATATAAAGCTATACTTGTTATTATGAAGACGCACTTCTCTAGCTCTGATTGATTTTAAGTATGTAATTGTAATTTCACCTGAAATGACCACTCGAAATGATTCATATCAACATTACCTAAGCAGCTGAAGTAAATATGCTCATTCAAGTATGAGCATTTACTGCTTGGATTGAGCAAGAACACCTACATTTCTAAAATGAGTTCAGCTGAGTGATAAAGTTTGCCCTCTTTAACTTTGCTGTTTAACCTAATGTACGAAACAAAAAGTTAATCTTAAGCATAGTTTATCTGTCAGTCAGATGCATTTTAAAGTCGCAGTTGTTACTATAACAAACCAGTCCACTTTCTTTCAGAATCGTCATTGGTATATTGCATACAGTAATGCACTAAAATTGTAATCACTCTAGACAAGGGCAGTTCTAATAAGCTCCTTTCAGACAGCAGCGCAGGAGCTGGAGGAAACTACACTGTCAGTTCTGCTGCTCTTAAACACACAGGAGTTTATGTGTGCAGAGCAGAGAGAGGAAAACCAGCCTATAAAACAACCTACAGCAACAAGCAACCACTATGGGTCACTGGTGAGTTCAAACAGAACTTACAGTAAATAATTAGTTTGTGTTTATTAAAGACAGTTTACTAAGCTCTCAAACATTTCAAAATTGTAGCTGTAATTGTCTTCTCAGGTGTTTCTCCTCCAGTGTCTCTGATCATCAGTCCCAGCAGAACTCAACACTTCACATCTGTCTCTGTCTCTCTGAGCTGTGAGGACCAGAGTAACTCTGACAGATGGACGGTGAGAAGATACACAGACAGTGGACGGCTGGAGGATTGTTCATCATTACTGTGGGGATCACAAACAGGATCTACATGTACAATCAGCTCCACCATCACATCAGACACTGGAGTGTACTGGTGTCAGTCTGAATCTGGAAAGAACAGTCATCCTGTTAATATCACTGTACACTGTGAGTCTGTGTTTCTGTATTTATTCATTTCACTGGGAGTTTACAGTCAATACAAAAAAGCAGGTTGATTAAACAAGTGCAGGAAGTTTATTGGCCAAACCACACTTAATGGGCTTTTTCAAATACTAAGACTGAAATCTTAGCATTTGCAATAAGCAGATGTTTCCTCTGTTTCTGTAGCTGGTGTTATTCTGGAGAGTCCTGTTCATCCTGTGACTGAAGGAGATACTCTGACTCTACGTTGTTTATATCAACATTCAACCCCACCAAACATCAGAGCTGATTTCTATAAAGATGGATCACTCATCCAGAATCAAACTACACAGATGATCATCTCTACCGTCTCAAAGTCACATAAGGGTTTCTACTACTGCAAACATCCAGATAGTGAGTCACCCAAGAGCTGGATCTCAGTCAGAGGTGAGAGTGTAGATTAATAAACACTATTGAAATGTTTCTATATAATTTACAGCACTAATCTAAATGTAAAATATATGTATCTCAGCTTCCTCCAGACCATTGAGATCTGATCAAATTGATCTTATGATAATTGGAGTGACTGCAGGACTGACTGTCACATTTTTGATCATTGTCTTCTTGTTCCTGCTGTGGTGCTACAGAAACAACAAAGGTTCATCATCTGCCATATTAAAAATTCAATGACACTTTTTCAGACACTACTGTCTATTATCCTATGTCAGTATAAGCTGGTTTTCTGTTCTTATCTGGTCTCCCCACCTGGTAAAGCTGGTATATTGGCTAGTTTCAAAAGGATTAAGGGTAGTTTTCAGCTTGGCTGCTGAGAGCCATTTTGAACAAGTTGCTTTGTATATTTAAATTGTTCCAAATTAGACATATATGTATGTGTATTTCCTCAAAAATATTTAAATAATTATTTCATGTTTGATTAGGGAGAAGATCTCAGTCTCCCTCTAGTGTCAGTCAACAGCAGAACAGCAGTCAGACATCAGAGCAAAACCAGAGTGAAACAGGAAACAACACACTGCTGTCTGGTCAGTCTTTACCCATTACCAAAAATAAATACTTAAAAATGCCCCTAGTTCCTTGTATTTTCATTGTCAACAATACCTTCTGTTGGATTAATTGAATTCATAATATGTATGACAAAAATCATTTTAAAAATGTATTGAAATTATTTCATGTGTTAATTTATTACAGGAACTGCTCATATTTATGACATGTTATGACTATTGATGCAACTATTAATATGCAACATTAGATGTAACATAAGCACAGGTGACTGATGATGTCATTCAGTATTTAAGTCATAATGTTTTCCCTGAAAAAAAGTTTGTACTATATATTCCTAAATCCTGGGTTAATGTTCTTATTTCCATATTTGCTGTGTCAGTATCATTGATTGGTCAAACACAGCACACAACATGTTTACATAACAGTTCTAGCTTTGCACATCCATATATTATATATTGTTCGCTGTACGATTAAGTTTTTCCTGAATTAACTTATAAAACACTCAAAAACAATTATTCATTCTTTATTCAAATTCAAATGTTTTCCTTCACTGTTTGACATTTCCCCTTCTATCGGTGAAATGACTGTTCATACAATAGTTACCTGGTGTTTCTGTGACTGTCTAACCAGGGTTGTCAAACTCCGGAGAGTTTAGATGCAACCCTAATTAAACACACCTGATTCAACTAATCAAGTCCTTCAGGCTTAATTGAAAACTGCATAGTATGTGTGTTGGAGCAAGGTTGGAACAAAACCCAGGAACTGAGTTTGACACCCCTGGTCTAAACTAAAGCATGTGAATAAGAGGCATGCAAATAAGTGTCTTTTGCTAAGCATCTAGCCCAGGGCTGGACAACTTTGTTGTCCTGCAGAGTTTAGCTCCAACCCTAATCAAACACAACTGAACAAGCTAATCAGTGTCTTCAAGTCGGAGCTCAAATCTGCAGGACAGTGGCCATCCAGGACTGAAGATGCCCAGCCCTGATCTATCCTGTAACATTCTAACACCAAATCTTTTCACACTGCACAAGTTTGCCACTTATTAGTTTTTTTTATTTTTATTATTTTTCATTGTAGACAGTGTAGGCGGGCCGACTGAACTCACCTATACTGAGATTGAACTCAAATCTACTAAGAAACAGAAGAAAAAGAAAAACAACAAGGGTAAAACAAAAGTTTGTTCTTTTATGATCACAACAGTATCTCATTTGATTTAATTTCTCCAGCATCAACTCTAAATAACAACAAAAATAACAACAGTAAGAGTAAACATCTGTTCGTGGCTATGAACTGTAAAATACACCTGATCCAAAAAGTCATTGCATGCAGATTACAATATGTTGATTTTGAAGTAAATTAGTCAAATTAAATCATTTTAATAACAAAAAAAATATATACAATAGAATTGTGAGAACACTGAATAACATGCCTTATCTGCAGAGATTTTACAAAAATCTTAAGATAAACAATGTAAGAATTAAATCAAATGCTGCTAAAAATTAATTTGAATTAATTTTTGTATTTTTTTTTAGGTGCTGGATCTAATGATGTGACATATGCTCAGATTAAATAAACACCCAGATGAGAAATTTTCAATCCCAGGATGCTGATGAGTTTAGGCTGAGAAGGGCTGGATAATGACCAGGATCATCAATGCTTTATCATCTTTGCGATACTGAGCACTTGATGGCAGTAGATTTACCAGAACTTAATTTTAGTGACACAAGTCTTCATGTGGTTCAGAGACTATGAATGCTAATCTTTGAAAAGCACTGAGCTAATTATACATTGTAATTATACATTTTTGTTTTTGTAGTTTTTCCCCCTACATTTAGAATTCTGTACTACATTGTGTTGCGCTTTAGGGTTAAAGGAATGTATGTAGTAATGTATCTGTATGTATGTTGCAGTTTGGGTGCTGTTGTTGTGATTAGACTGGCTGTGCTTTACAAAAGTTTATTAAATTGACAATGTTACTTTGGGCATCCAGAAACAAACCTTGCATCTGTTATTGTGTGTTTAAATGATGATTATGTTGGCCGTGTGCTGAAAAAGAGCATTTTGAGTATTTTGACCACCACTGACCCACTGATAACTCAAAGATCTGAAGGATTTTAGTGGCTTATGTGATATATGCTGATTCATACCAGTTGCAGCGAGCTTACTGTAAGCCTAAACAGTAAGCCTAAATGGCTAACTAGGAAATACCACAAGACGGATCCAAGATGGATCAGCTAAAACCTCCAAATGAACTGAGCTTTCAATATAACACTGCAGAGAATTGGCAAACCTGGATAAAGAAGTTAGCTATATCTCATTGCAAGCACAGGAAAGATTTAGGGCCCTATCATACACCCAGCACAATGTGACGCCAGGCACGATGCAAGTGTTTTTTGCTAGTTTCAGCCCGATGCAGTTATCATTTTCACGTCCAGTGCATTGTTGTTTAAATAGTAAATGAACTTGCGCCCATCTGTTCAACCATGGGCGTGCTGGTCTAAAAATAAGGTAGCCTATGTTCAGGCACATTGTTGGCGTGTTGCTATTTTATACCTTTTATACCTTTTGTTGTATCATCAGCTCCAGAAGTCTTCCAGAACTGCATAGCTCAGAGGCTCAAGGACCTGGAAGGAGTTGTGAACATCATGGATAACATCCTAATGTGGGGGGAAAGGAAAGGAAAGGAAAGGAAAGGAAAGGAAAGGAAAGGAAAGGACATGATGTGTGGCTAAGTATGGTCACCCATACTTGGAATTTGTGCTCTGCATTTCATGCATCTAAGTGCACACACACAGCAGTGAGAAGTAAACAAACACATACACACTGTGAACACACACCCAGAGCAGTGGGCAGCCAATGCTGCAGTGCCCGGGGAGCAGTTGGGGGTTCGGTGCCTTGCTCAAGAGTCTCACCTCAGTTGTGGTATTGAGGGTGGAGAGAGCACTGGTTATTCACTCCCCACACCTAATCCCTGCCGGACCATAGACTCGAACCCATGACTTTTGGGTTACAAATCTGACTCTCTAACCGTTGACCATGACTGCCCCAAAATGTGAAACAACATGATGAAAGGCTCAGGCAGCTTCAGAAGCATTACTATGAAATGAAATGCAAGATCAGAATGTCAGAAAAAAGTAGGGTACGTACTGAGTGGAGACAGACCAAGACAAGATCAAAGCAATTGTGGAGCTGCCTAACCCATAAGACAAAGATGCCAGTTTTTGGGCATGGTTCAATACCTTGCAAAGTTCATTCCAAACTGGTCAGAGATCATTCCAAACTGGTCAGAGATCAGTGCACCACTGAGCAGACTACTGGAAAGTGATTCCTAGTAGCATGGCACTAGGAAACCTCACAGCAAACGAGTTCTGAGAAGCTGAAGTCACAACTGAGCAGTGCCACAGACAAGAACTTCTTGTCTTGACAGACAGAGTGTGGGCGAAGGTAGGAGTTTAAGAGTTGATCTCTTTCACTTCAGCCAAGCAGACTACCTGCTATATGTGGACTACTTCTTGAAATTTTCTGCAGTCGCAAAGCTAACACAGACAATAAGTCAATATGTAAGAATGGCACTGAAATGTATTTTTGCAAGACATGGGATGCCAGATGAAGTTGTTTCAGATAACAGGCCACACTTTGCAAGTGTGCAAATCGGCATCTTCAGAGACAACTGGGAGTCCAAACACTCAGCTTCAAGTCTGAGATATCCTTAGTGCAATGACCACTAAGGATACTAAGTGAGCCACACTTAGTAACCACTAAGTGAGTTAAAAACCTGTACAGACCATCAAAAACCTTCTAAAGAAGTTGCAAGAAAGTCAAGGAGATCCTTACATTGCTCTTCTTGAGTACAGAATACACCACTAGGAGGAGAGAAATTATCTCCTGCACAGATTCTTATGGGTTGTAGACTGAACACTTTCAGACTACCAAAAATGAATAAATTACTACAGTCACAACTGCACAAAGATGTTCAGAAAAGCCTAAAGGGCAGACTTGTTTAGAAAGAGACATGCCTACTCTGAGTGAAGGTGAAAAGGTGAGAGAATCGATGGCAACCAAGCCAAGATCTGACCTCGTTCTTACACAGGATGGAGGAATCTACAGAAGAAATCGAAAACTGCTCAAGACAAAATTCACACATTTAGGATTCATTCGATCCAGTTCTGTCATGCCAACTCTCAGAAGATTTTAGCATGGTAATGGATATGACAGTATTAATGTGTTTGATCTTGGCGGAATGCTGAATTGCTGTTGTTGTAGATTATTGCTGCTGCTGCTGCTGCTGCTGCTGCAAATACAAGAACTTGCTAATGCCAATGGATATGTCGATATATAAGCGTTCTGTGAAATGCTCTAGTACATGCTAACCAGCCATTTAAATGTAAAGCAGCAAGGTTATTGGTTGTGTATGCAACATGAACCAATCAGCTTGTGCCAAGTAGTTTAACACTGTGATTATAATCAGTTTGCATTAACAACTGTAGAAATGTTCGCAGAAAGGAAGGAAGAGGGCAGGTCAGCTTAGAGAGACTCGTGTGCTTTATTCAAAACTCAAATAAACAAAAAGTCACGCTCACCGCGTGTTCCACCAATCCACAATTCCAAAATAACTAAACAGTCTCTTTGGGCTTCTTCCAGCTC